>JANRGW010029496.1:1590-16852 GCA_024733675.1 Psilopsiagon aymara
CTTACCGGCCTCTCCCCTGCTGCCATACCCGGGCCTCTTATAGCCTGACATGAGGATGTACCGGCGGGGAGGGGGAGGGGGCCTAATGGCGGCCACAGCAGCCTCGCCTGAGCCTTGGCGGCCAGCCAGCGCCGCCATCTTGTGCTTAGCCGCGTCCCTCGGGTGTTTCCCCTCTTGCTCGAGAGGCGGGGCCGCGCCTCTTACGGGCGGTTGCCTCGGCCAATCGGCGGCGCGTGGGGGAGTGTGCGTCTTCAGTGAGGTCATTGGCTGGAGCGGGAGGGGTGTGGTTTCACGGCGAGCGAGGGTTGGCGCGTCGGCGGCCGCAGCCAATGAGAGCAGGCGCCGGCGCGGCGGGAAGGACGCGGCCGTCAGGAGCGGAGGCCCGAGGGGCCGGGCCTCCCTCCTCGGTCGCTGCGCCGTGTCCGCTGCCGCGTGGAGGCCTCCCGGGCTCCCGCCACAGGGAGAGTGAGCCGGGCGCCGGGCGGAGCCGAGCCTCCGGGGCCCGCCCTTCCTGCCCGGTTTTCCAGACCGCAGCTGATGCAGCCAGGCGATGCAGTGTGAACACGTTGTTCCCTTAAGACGGTGGCCCTGAGTTCGGCCTTGCGCCGTGTCATCCCCCCAGGGTCATACCCGCAGAGTGTCTCCAACGGAGGGTATAGCTCTCTGCTGAGGGTCACTGCAGCTTGGGCAGAAATTAATGTGTGTTTGCCTTATGGGACAGCAGCACGTCTAAACATGCTGAGGCGGCTGCCACTCTTACACTGAAAATACTGCCCAGGTGCCTCCTTGCAGTTTTAGGCTCCACTGCTTTTGTTGTCTTGCTTTGGGTTTTGTGGGTTGTTTTGTTTTATTTCCCTTTAAGATCTCTGCTGCTCAGGGGTTTGCTAGGAAGCTGACTTTGCATTGTGTCACGTTCGAGGCATGAGCAGCACTAACATGATTACTCGGTGTGGCTTTGTACAGTCTCTGGGCTTCCAGTTGGGTTTGATCCCATAGCCTCGCCGTATTGCTGTTTTGGGAAGGTCGAAAGTACAAAAATCCTTGGTGGATAACAACATGGACAGCAGATCTGTCAGAGCCTTATGATAACAAAAACTTCATTGTGTCTTAGAAGGGTATTCTTAAGAACAAAATATCTTCAGAGCTTCTTGTGTCTTAAAACACTTGGGAAAACCACATATTGCCAGCATGTCATTATCTTCCTTGCTGAACATAAACGATTAATTTAAGATAGGAGAAAACACTAAAGGAATTACTGAACCACTGAGAAACCATCCACAAGCTGCAATATTAAACGGCTTTGGTGAAATGCTTCATGACATAAATTGAAAACACTTGAAGAAAAATGAGAAGCTGCATGAAAAACCAGCATAAATATGATTTCCATAGGCAAATCTCAATTTTGGTTATGCATTGTTAGGAATAGTTTTCCTTTGACATATACAAAATAGTTTTCACATTTTGTTTACCACACTATGATTTAATCTTTTTAATGGAATTTAATTTTAACATTTCAACAACATTAATATTGTAGAAGTTGCATTTGAATTGGGGGGGGGAAGGGGTGTGCTAGAGACTTGGATGCATTTCTCCATTGCATATTTTGCTGCTGTTCATCATTTTTTTTTAATTTTATGCTAAATGATTGCTTTGCAAGTACCACCAGAAGGTTTTCAATAAGACATCAAATGGGCCATCATTCAGGCTGCCTTTTCCTACCCTGGGTCAGAATCTGAACTCTGGCTCTATAATGACCAAGTCACAATTAAAAACTGGATGCATGGATTTGTAATCTGAATTTAATTTACCCTTGGAGAAACACAGCCCTAGTAATGGTCATTAAAAATATATTGGAAATGTGGTTTTTTCTTGTTTCTTCCTTTTTTCTATTCACTTTGTGGCATTTTTTATAACCCTCAAGAGTGTGAAGTTGAAGGCGCAGGCACTCCAAAAAGGGTGAAATAATTCTGCAGCATTTTTTCATGAGAGTGATAATACATTATGATAAAAATAGTTTAGATAATAGAAAATACGTTTTAGATGTGAAAGTTTATTTCCCCCATTGTGCAAGAAGATGGAAGTTTTATAGTATGTCTCAATAAAAATTTGCTCAAAACAGCAGTCTTAGATTGCTGTTTCCTTGTTCTCCACATAGTGTAGAAGCAGTTTAGGGTTTCTCTTCCCTTATGTTGAGGAAAGCACCTTAGAGATGTGAATTCCACAAACTGCATGTGTAGTTGACACTCAAATTAGTCCTTTTTAATTCATAAAACTATTGTCTCTTCTCTGCAGCTGAAATATTAAAAATAGTATATTAGAGCCTTTGTAAAGTAAAAGGATAACAATGTGCCTCAGCTTTTTCAACAGTATCATTCCAGTATGCATGTACTGTACATATATGTGTGTATATATGAGTGCACATGCACGCATCCATGACATATATTCTTATATGTCAAACAGTATTGTAAATTATCAAAAGGTCATCTCAGAGCTTTCTTTAATAATAATGAGAAACCTAATTTTGTGCCTGATGGAAGTTGCTGGCATCTTTTCAAACAGGTTCTCTAATGATCTTGTTTCACCATGGCAACCAATGTGGAGGTGCTGGCTCAGCAGGTAGTGGAGACTCAGCGAGTGGCTGAGGTGAGTGACAGATGATATCACAACAGTTGGTATCTGAGCTTTTGAAATGAAAATCATATTGGGCAGTCCAAAATTGCTGTTTACAATTAGGCATAAATGGAACAGAAAATCTTTATAGAACAGTATTGCTTTACACTTGGGGACAAACAAGAAACCAGCACAACCCATATGTGGTCTGTTTACCTTTAATCTGGTGGCCTCCATATTTGGAATGCAAGTAGGAAATTCAACATGCATTATCAAGAAACTGTGGATTGTTTAAAAACGAATGCAGTAAAAATTCTGGTCATTTGGTGATTAGCTTGACCATTTTGGAAAATGGATGGTTTCTGCTCATCCCTCGTTGTCATCTACATCCAGAACAGTATTTGAAGTTCACTTAGACTGATTTTACAGTAGGGTGATTCATTTAAATCAGACTTTATGTTTTCTGCTTACAAGTATGAGGAAAAAGAGCAGAAAATCTAGTTATTAAGTAATGTCTTGATGTATATTCACTGAAGTGTGGATGCTCAACAACTAAAATATTTGCATCAACTTACAAACAGTGAAACTGCATGTGATCATGGCAATAGAAAATAACCTATTTATTCCTTCAGTTTGCGAACTTCAGTCAAAAAATAAAATTGATTTTTTGTCTATTTAAAACTACTTGGTTTAATATCCTTCAAATTTACTCTCATTTATCACATGATTACACAATTAAGGGATTTCATGGAGAATTAAGGGCAAATAGGCTAAGTCCTCTGTAGTCAAGGCCACTTCTTGGACATTAGTTTAGGGGTTTTATTGACCTGCTGAACTAACCTTACTTCTGGATATTAAAAAATATTTTTTGTTCCAGAAGCTGCCTTGTTTATGAAGGAAATGTGTGTCATTGTGATTCCAGAGATGGATTTGAGACTCCTTGCAGCATTTTTCCCTAAAAAATAATTTATTTGATATCTGTGAAAGATATCAAAAAATTATTTTGATATAGTGTGGAAAATGGCTTCCTGAGGAACCTGGAGGTGTTATCTAAGGAGTCAGTTTGAAAAGCTCTAAAGTGTCCCTGACAACAAGTGCATTTTCTCTCTAGTTTGCTGGGCCAAGCGTCAATTTGGCAAGCCACGGTTTTTAAAAACGCTGCCAAACAAATTTAGAAATAAACCCCTGTGGAAATACTGGCAAACCTTAGACTTTTTTGGTAGAACTTGAGCGCCATAATCACATCTGAGGCACATAAACTATGTGACATTTGTAATTCCTCGTGCAGGAAATGCGCCTTTGTAACGCAGTGTCATAGGTTTATCTTGCCACTGGAGAGATCCCTCCATCTCAAGAATATATGAAGCTCTGTGATTTCTTCCTGGCCAGTGGTTCATCTTTTTATAGTATTCACCTCCTTCTTAAACTAAATCCACCGCATAGCCCCATGAAAACTTTGTTCATGGAAAAGCAGTTATAAGCAGCATTATCTCATTAAGAATTAATTAATGCTATAATATGTTTGTATTAACATTGAATCATGTCTTTATGAACGGCTGTCTGTCTGCTATTTGTCTCTTCAGTCAGATACAGTTCTTAATACAGTCAAATAAATTTCTAAGTTTTTTGAGGTATGCTAAAATTCTGTGTTTATGCTCATTTTTTCAGAGAAAATGTAACATGGATCTTGGCACTGGACTTAAAAAATGAGGCTTTTTCAGAGTATCATATTTTTCATTGTGGAAAATTAAATGCAAGGAGAAAAAGAATCGTGCACTGAATTTTACATTATGAATGATGAGAGAAGTTGCAAACAAGTTAAGGCAAATATTGGCAGGTTTAGTTATATCTGCATGATATTTTCAATATAATTGCTGTATCTTTAGTGCATGGGCTTATTGAAAACTATGAAGCCAAGCACCAAATCACTGTCATGCAGGTAGGCCATATGTTCTTCCTTGAGCAAGGTTCATCGAGTTTGTTTTCTTTGAGACTGTGAACATATTGCAGAAGTTAACTGAGAGTGCTACAGTATTGCATGGGCGTTTGTACTTAAGTGTATCGTTAGTACCTTGTAAAGTTGTCCTTGTAATGGTTTCAAATAGTTTCACTGCTGTTACATGCTTCTGCTTTGTAGCGGGTGTTGCTTGTTGCATTTCTGGACATGTTGGGCAAGAGAGTTAGTTACATTTTTAGTGTCTGCAATTGCCTTTGCTTGCTGTTCGTGCAGTCAGAGAACGGAGAGGAGCTAGGGGATTCAGAGGGAATTTTAGTAATTCCTCCTCATCCTGAGTAACTTTTGAAAAGCACAAAAAATACGTTAGCCTTAACGCGAAAATAAGTAAGGCTGGAGATGCTGTACAGGGAATGGGTGGATTTTCCTTTCAATTTTGCTGATTTGAAATTAATTCAAGATACAGGCCAACTCTTTTCTCAGATTCCATTTTGCTCTCTTACAGTTCACAGAGAATAAGCAGATTGAGGGGCTTAAGTACAGAGAATAAGAGGAACAGAAAGTTTGGTAACCCAGGACTGTCTTCCCCAGATTAAATTGATCTCACTATTAGACAAACTCCTTCAGCAGCTGGCAAAACAGCAGGAACGCATCCATTCTGCTTCCTTGGTTACAGGGACTTGACCTTCAGAGGAACAGGGTCACAGACAGGGCATTTTAAAACATTGCTGGCTGCTTTCTGTGATTGGAATACTCAGTAGTGGAGACTAGATGAAAATGTCTGTGATCTGACTAAAAGTGACCTCAACATTTGTCTCTGATTGTTGTGCCCTCAGATGTTTGCTGAGGAAAAATGTAAATAAGACTGCAGGAAGAATTTGCCACTGTAAGTGCTGAGTCTGTACAGGGTACAGCTAGGGAGCTCTAGGAAGAAAACAGTACTATGTGTATTAAAGCAGAGTATTTTTCTCATCTCTTAAAATGTGTTTTGTGTAGAGAAATTAGCAGGGTTTGAGCTATCTTACATCATATGTAGCATTTTCTGACTATTGTCTAATTCACAGTGTTAGTGGTTACTTTTAAAAGATTGTTGATTAAGCCTCTGACAAATATGGTGTACTGGTTTTCTATGGTATATGGCCTCCTTTATTTCCTCATCTCTTGAAGATGAAGTCTTACTCAAGACTCTTTCCAGTCTTAAAGAAATGAAACTATATTTAATTCTTAAAAATATATTTTAGAATTACAGAAACATCCCATCACTGACATTGAGGTACAAGGTCTTTGCATGTACAGCTCCCAGAGCAGCTGCTTTAAGCATAATACAGGTTTTGTGGTATTATGTTTCTTCTGAAAAACAGACCAGAATAGTCGTTACATTTAATCCTGAAAGTGGACCTAATAGAATGCTAAACTGTATTACCTTCCTGATACAAGGACTTACCAGCCATTTGCTTTCAGAATACTTTTGATTCAATTTATTTGGAAGTCTAATTAATGATAGCTTAATTTTTTCCCGTAGTATTTGAGCTGTCTGAAGTTAACCTTGTAAATGTCTCATGAAGATTTTTTTAGAGCATTGCATATTCTTGAACTACTATTCCTCCTTTTTTTCTTTAATCACCCTTTTTTTAATGTGTATGTTTTTGCCTAAGATGTCGGATTTGATGCAGTTGACTGGGTAGGACTGTAGTAAAGCATTGCATATTTATCCATTCTGATCTTTTGTATGTGTGTGATAATGCTCAAGGCAGAAATTCAGCTGTTGAACAGAATGACCGAAGATTAATTTTATTTTTTTTTTTTACCCTCACTCTCGTAAATTGTGTGTTTCAAAAACGATGTTCCCATTTTGCATTTGATTTGGTTTATTTTAGCATGGTGGTCGTTCTCTGTCAACCAGTGGCATGTGTATTCAGTCTGAAAAATAAACCTGAGGTTTTTAGTAGCCAGCTGAAATCAAAAGTTCTTCTTATTCCTGAGTATTAAGTAGTCAAGCGTACAAAGAAGGTAAAATTTTGCATTTCAGAGTCCTGCTCCATGACAAGTATGTATGCATGTTAATAAGAGTGTGAAAATAAAGTGTACATGCACACTAAAGCATTGATATTAGAAGGTTACTCTTCATTTGTGCACCGTATCTTCTCTACCAAGAAAAGATTAAAATATTGTTTTCAACTTAATAACTGTATGTCCTTGAATATTTAGGCATCACAAACTCACTTTTGTGTATGTTGAACAGGAAAGCTTACATAATAAGAATTTTCCATGCAGGGACTAAATTGACACTACCCTGTTGTCCAGCTATTGAGGTTTTATAAATCATTCCAAGATGGCTTAAAAGAGGATTTCATAAAAACAGCTTGTGATATTCCTAGTTTTGTTCACATGTCACTGCAGATCATAGAATCAAGGCAATAGCTGAAAGGGACCTTAAAGCTCATCCAGTTCCAAACCTCTGCCGCGTGCAAGGACACCTTCCACTACAGCAGCTTGCTCCAAGCTCCATCCAACCTGGCCTTGAACACTGCCAGGGATGGGACTGCCACAGCTTTTTTGGGCACCCTGTGCCAGTGTCCCACCACCCTCACATGAGGAATTTCTTCCTTACATGTAATCTAAATCTAGCCTTTAGCTGGTCAAGCTGCTGGGGATGCAGCCCAGGGTATGGTTGTTTTCTGGGCTGTGAGTGCACACTGATGGGTCATGGGGAGCTTTCTTGTCAAAATGAAGTCACTGTTTTCCCCAAATGAGTTGTACAGAACCACAATTTCAGAAGATTTCATAGATGAAATGAGGTCAGAGACATTAAAACTAAAAGCCAGTTTGGTCACGTGGGAGTTCTGTGCACTTTTCCAGCAGGTTCTGTATATCTCTTATATATTTTCCTGGGGTTGAGAACATTCTTTATTTAGGAGTGTAGAGAAAGATTTTCTGAAAGTGGGCTACTTGAAAATTTAAAAAGTTTTTCATAAAATACTGTAAAATCATTAAAAGGTGAAATATTTAGCATTATATCTTATTATATATGGTGTTTTTTGATTTTACAGAAGCAAAAAATTAGGCAAATATGTAATCAAAGGTTGGTACAAGTATTTCTGTGTTGCAGTAAGCTGAAGGATCACATAGCAATTATCCAGTGATTTATTTTGGGGGAGTGGGGACTGGTGGCGGTTGTTTTTGTGGTTTTGATCATCCATCAGATTAATTCTGTTGCCAAAAAAAACCCCAATATACTGATAATTCATTAAAAACAAATCCAAGTTGGTTTAATGACTGTAACCTTTCTGACAAGTTTAGATTCCCTGCTATAGGGCCATCTAATCTTTATTAAATACATGTATTTTTAAAAGTGTTCAGTACTGTAACAGCAAATTAAATTCTGTGCATTATTTACAGGTGCAGACTGTTCAGACTTCACTATCTGAATCTCCAGTGATGACCAGTCCTTCCCAGCGTATCCAGATAATTTCCGCAGACTCCTCTGTAGCTTCACAACAACGCATTCAGGTAAAACCCCATTGATTAAGTAACTATTATGTCATCTGGTTTTTAATCCTCCTTCCACTTAGGTTTATACAAAAGCCTGTTAAACTCTATGGAAGACTTCTTTAAATTTTGTGAGAGCAGGTCATTTTTAATGCAAACTAGGACTGTTTTTCTCCCTCAGCATATATTTGGTGATAACTAGTTGGCTGTATTAGTTGTATTGATGATGTGGTCAGTGAGGGATATTTCCAGAAGGTAAACTTAGCCTATGTTTACAAATATCCTGATCTTTAGCCATAATGAATGGCTAGATGTTGTCAATGCAACACCTAAGATCATCTCCAAGGGCATTCCTCTCTCCCTCTCTTGGCCATATTGTTTAGGAGCTTATTTAGGGTGAAGTTAGCATTTGGTAATGCTGCACAGTGGGTCCTTGTTACTGATAGATAATAGAAGGATACCATTAATGTATCAGAATGTACGCAGTGACAAATGATGTAAGACTTGTTAAGCATTAATGTTACTGAAGTGTTGCAGCATTGCAGTGCTTAGCTTTTGCCTTCCTTTACCTTGTTCTGTGCCAGTACCATAGTCTCATGTACTTCTGACAGAAGTAGTGCTGGAGAAGTTCTTGTACTCAGGGCATTTGGATCACTCCTGGCAATGCAGCTCACATCACAGCATGGATTTTTCTTGGGATGTGTCTTGATCAGGGTGGGTGGGTACTGTGCTTTTTTAAATGATTTAGACATTGTCATTATACTTAGTAGATATGGTACAGTTTTTTCTGTAATGTTATCTTCAAAGATTCAAATTACAGCATGTATGACATACATTATTAGTTTTTCTTATGAACCTAAATATACTGACATCTAAGTACATCTAAACCTAAATATCATTCAAATCTCATTCAGCCATTTTTTTCTCTTAATTATTTATCATCATCAGTACTTATAGCTGACCCATGTAAAATTGCAAGAAGTCTTTATGATTTTTCTTTATAGATAGCACCTGGAGAGATGTTCTTCAGTTATCAACAGCATTTAACTATGTGTTTTATCTAAGATGTTATTCCTTAAATTTATCACCAAAAGGTGGAATCAGTCAGCCTTATTGTTTCACAGGCTCTTTTTTAAGATTCTGTTATGATGGAAGGTTTTTAATTTTGATACAGTTGTCTGATAGAGTAACCATATCAGTATATAGCAATATTTCAATGCAAGGTAAATGTTCTCACAACATGTATAGCTGAAACATAATGAATATTCAGCATTTGTAAGGTAGGCATTCACATTGCAACTTTTGTTGAATTCTGCAAAATTACCTCCTTACATCACTGATAGTTCTGAAAAGAGCATACAACTACATGATGAAGGAGAATACTAGGATGAATGAGAAACTTGTTGGTGAGAGACTTAACATGGCCCAGCTTCAGGATGTGCTTGCAGCCCAGAAACTGACCATATCCTGGGCTGCATCAAAAGCAGTGTGAGCAGCAGGTTGAAGGAGGTGATCCTTCCTCTCTACTCTGCTCTCGTGAGACCCCCACTTGCAGCACTTTGTGCAGCTCTGGTCTCCTCAGCATAAGAAGGACATGGAGCTGTTGGAGCAAGTCCAGAGGAGGTCAGGAAGATGATAAGGGGACTCAAGCCTCTCTCATATGAAGATGGGCTGAGAAAGTTTGGGCTATTCAGCCCAGAGAAGAGAAGACCTCAGAGCAGCCTTCAGTGTCTGAAGGCAGCCTATATGGACACTGGAGAGGAACTCTTCGTTAGGGTCTGTAGTGATAGGGCAAGGGGTGATGGGTTCAAACTGAAACAAGGAAAGTTCAGGTTAGATATAAGGAAGGCGTTCTTTACTGTGAGGGTGGTGAGACGCTGGCACAGGTTGTCCAAAGAAGTGGTAAATGCCCCATTCCAGGCAGTGTTCAAGGCCAGGTTGGACAGAGCCTTGGGTGGCATGGTTTAGTGGGAGGTGTCCCTGCCCATGGCAGGGTGTTTGGAACTAGATAATCTTAAGTTCTTTTCCAGCCCTAACCATTCTGTGATTCTATGACTCAAAACAAATACAGGCAGAATGATAGTGGTGTCATTCATAGTCCAAGGTTAGATTTCACTGTGGATTGACCCTTTAGTTGAAATCTGTATGAAAGTAATTAAGGCTGAAGAAATCTTGACAGGGAGAAGAAATCTCTGGGGAGCTTAACAATTTAAGTTTTAAAACAATGAGACCAAGGGGTAATGGTTGTACTCTAACCTTTAAGCTTCTTTGGAGCTTTATGTCTGTAGACTCTGTATACTTGAATCGTTGACCTGAATCGTTTCATCATATGAGTCCTAAAATGGCTTATTCTATTCTGTGAATATAAAAATCTAAAGAGTCTTAAGTTCTGTCTAGTCTAAAATTCAATAGTAGGCTAGCCTCATTCCAGCTTTGAGTACTGTTTCCTTTGTGTAGGTTTATTTGGGTTTGTAGTCACTAAATGAGATGAATCTTTTTCAACAAGTTTCTGTAATCTAAAAAAATCATCAGCTCTGTAATTCAACTCCTGCTTAGGGTAGTTCTAACACCTTGCTAAGGCATTCTAGCTTCATAAAACCATTAGCATCGTCTTCCTATTTATATATTAGCATATGTCTTACTTTCTGTAATTCTGCAACTTCATCAAGGGGAGCAGAGGAGTAGGGGGGGGCTGATCTCCTCTGGTGACCAGCAGTAGGACACAAGGGAATGGAATGAAGCTGTGTCAGGGGAAATTCGGGTTAGACATTAGGAAAAGGTTCTTCACAGAGAGGGTGGTTGGTCCCTGGAACAGGCTCCCCACAAAGTGGTCACAGCTCTAAGCCTGTTGGAGTTCAGGGACTGTCTGGATGATGTTCTCAGTCACATGATTTACTGTTGGGTAGTCATGTGAGGAGCAGGGAGTTAGACTTAATGATCCTTATTGGGTTCCTTACAACTCAAGATATTCTATGATTCTCTGAAATGTCTGTGCTGCTGCCTCACTTGGCAGAGTATACCCTGCAGATATATATACCTGCTATTCATCAGCTGCAGTTCTTCACATTGCATTTTGTGTATTCTGTCTGGGATCCACTATATCTAACTCCATTTGAACAGTTAAATGTGATTACAAGATCTCCCCATATCTCTTCATTATTAACAATAGCAGACTCACACTTTTCACAACTCTGTGTAGTATTTTCCCTCTATGCAGTAGGTGTATAGATACACATGCATACATATGTGTATACATACATATATATGTATTTGGTTTGATTTTACTGTTTTGTACTTACGTAGGAAGCTGCAATAACTTTGCACCAGTGTAATAAATGTTGAAGTAGCAAAATAATAAATAACAGGGACAACTATCATTCTAAGACAGAATGAAGGGTTTTAAAACATAAGGCTTACTGTGGCTCATAAATTTCTTCAATATCTTTTACAGATTGTGACAGATCAGCAAACAGGTCAAAAAATCCAAATAGTGACAGCAGTGGACTCAGCTGTGTCTCCAAAGCAACAGTTTATATTAGCCAGTCCAGATGGAACTGGTGCAGGAAAGGTGATATTGGCAACACCTGAGGCATCTAATGCCAAACAGCTTATCTTTACCACCACAGACAACATCGTGCCAGGCAGAATTCAGGTAAATGTAGTAATTGAGATAGACCACAGATTTTTGTTTTTTCAGTTACTGTTTTTTAGGTTATTTAAGTCTAATTGCTTTAGTTCTGTAAAGATCTACTGACATGGATTAGACTATACTAATCGTAGGCCTCATTATTCCGTAAATCCTCCTGTCTTCATGTTCCTCATGCATTCCATTGCACTCATCACCCCTTGTGGGGTGTTCTCATTAAAATTCCAAAGAAATAAGCAAGTACTTAAGATGGTGCTTGTGAGGGGTGCCCGGGATTTCAAATGGTCTGTTCAAGACTCACAGATACGCAGAGATACAACTCACCTGAACAAACTATGTCCACAATGCATCAATGTATCAAGAGACTCATGATAAAAGCTCTTTGGAGCAGAAGCTGTCCTCTGCTATAGTTGTTTGTGGGTCTTGAGCATAATAGACCAATGGGAGCTTTGCAAAACAAATTCCATAAACAATAATATCTCTCTAGTAAAATTTGAGATGTCTTCCCAGCAGAAATAAAGAAATAAAGAAATAAAAAGCACCTTATCTCTATTGCTGCTCTTGCAATGGAGAATATTTTACAAGAAGTATCATTCTTACATAATTAGAGAAAAAAAATTGTCAACAGCCTTTGAAAATGGTTTTCACTATGCTAAATGGGTTACCTGATGTTGCAGAGGGGTGGTTTATTGCTTGTGCATTTTAGGCGTCTGAGGGGTTTTAATTTTTCTGTGGCATGTTCTGAACAGATGCTTTGGAATCCAAGGCCTTTGGAAGCTAAACTGTTTTTATAATGGATCTCAGCTTCAGGCTATCCCCTCTGAACTGTTCACCCCTAATAGCTGGAGAAGAGATAGATGGGAACCACATCTGAAGTACAGCCATCTTTGGCTAAAATATAGCAGCTGTTTGAGAGTAATTACAAGAATGGAAGAATATTGTTGACTGCACAAGTGAGGAAACTTGTACAGAACAAAGCTAGGAGGTTTATTTGGAATTTGCTTTGCTCTGACCATTCCAATAATCCCACTATTGACAGTAAAAACTCTCATTAACTTGCAATTTATACTACTTTATTTCATTTCATATGTCATTCTCAAATCCAGCGACCTATTCTCAGTTGATGTACTGTTCTGTAGGCAAAGCTCCTTACTTTTGTGTCAGAAGAAAATATTGGCTTATTACCTCTTTTTGTTTGGAATTTTGTTTTAGATAGTGACAGACTCTGCTTCAGTGGAACGTTTGCTGGGAAAAGCTGATGTTCAGCGGCCCCAGGTAGTAGAATATTGTGTAGTTTGTGGCGATAAAGCATCAGGTAAGGCTGTATAGGAAGTAGTGTTCAAGAAACTTGGTTGAAAGGATGACTCGGATGAAGGGAAGAGGTTTCATGTATTTTAACTGATTCTAGCCATGCTGATAGCAAAAGCAATTGAATTTAAAATGGAAAAAGCTAACAATATACTTTGTACACACATAATATTTAAACTCTGCTTGGAAGAATATTAGTTTGTACTTCAACTGGACTGTGATAAATTGGCATGTTCTGAAAGGCAGTGATGATTTAGTAAATCTTCGTAACTGAGACTACTTGAAGCATTTAGTCAGGTAGAGCAACCACAGCTATGAACAGCTGTGAAATAAGCATGGCACCTAGAAAAGTCTACCTGTGCCAGGAAAACACTTCTTAGTGCTCCCAAACAAACTTAAGACTTCCTGGTAGATTTTGATCTTTTACTATCAGAGAAAAAGGCAAGTAGAGATCAAGGGAATCCTCAGTATTTCAGATCCATGTAGTAACAAGGAGCCTATGAGGTAAGTTCTACATTAGCCAAGGAAGCAGACTCTGCTTTCATGCTATGGAGAAGACACCCTTTTGTCTCTGTCTCACTTCTATTTTTGTAAGTGATTATGTAATTAAAACAATGCCAGAATTTATATGTATAGGAATTTTCAATAAAGATTACATTTGAAATTTTACAGTAAAATTGCTGATATTCTAAAATTACTTAGACTCTTAGCCTGTAGGTTCTTTTAATGTATTATCTGATCTGTAGCAGCAGATAAAATTGTGTCTGTATTTGTCCAGAATGAGAACTACCACTTCACTGGCCTCTCACTCAGAAATAGGCTTAGCCTTCCTCTCATCTCTCCACTTCCCACTAAAAAGCGCTGACAATAGGTAAACAAGAAACATCCTGTAAGACTTTAACAGTGCTTTCATGGTCCAAAATTATGGTAAGAATATAAAATAAATTTAAAGGGTGACTTTTACAATGTTTTACTTGCTTAAGGTAAATATTTCTGTGCTAAAATATAAGTAATTTCCACCTGATAACAATATATATATATTTCCTAGGTCGTCACTATGGTGCTGTCAGTTGTGAGGGATGCAAAGGTTTCTTTAAAAGGAGTGTGAGGAAGAATTTGACCTACAGTTGTCGTAGCAACCAGGACTGTATCATCAATAAACACCATCGGAATCGCTGCCAGTTTTGTAGGCTTAGGAAATGTCTAGAGATGGGCATGAAAATGGAATGTGAGTGTTACCACATGCAACACTGTGCCTACCAAATAATAAATATGTGGATTACTTTTTAGTGTGTTCTCTCCATTTCAGTGTATGTTGCTTGAAGGAAACAGAACTTTCAGCAGCCAGAGCATCTACTATACCGTTCTTTTATTGCTATTTTATGTCTGAGGTGCAGTAGTGATTTGTTTTGAACCTGTCTCATACTACTGCAGTCTTCAAGGAGCCCTGTTAAAGCCTCGCTTAGAATGCATATTGCAAACACAGCGTATGCTTATAATACAAAATATTTTGACATAGATGGACATAAATGTTGGTCTAATGTTCTGTGTTCCGAATCTCCTTTCCTTCCAGTTTATCTTTGCTGCTTTTTCAACCAGTGCTAGAATGTAGTTGATGTCATTTTTCTTTAAAAATTTTGATGTGAGTCGGTCGTGAGCATTGTGTTATGAGGCATTGTAGAAAGTGCCGTATTTAAACAAATATGCTTTCTTGTTTGTATGCAGTACTTGGTACAATTCAAATGTTAGCATCCAAACACCTCTTTTGTTTCCAGTTTATAGCACCTCTGTCTGCTTCTGCCATCCAACACTTCATGAAGCCTTTTATCTGGTTGGTTTGTGATAAATTTTTGGAGAATTTAAGGTGAAACAACAAATACATATCTTTTTCTACTCTAATCTAGGCAGGGTAAGTTCCAGTCACTGAGTTCAAGGGAGGCAGAACTTTAAGCTCTAAATAGGGAGATCATTGTTGTATTTGCATTCTGGAACTCCAGACCTGCAGTGATGGTTGTGCTTTGCACACACTGTGCTGACTACAGGAGGGTACATTTGTACAAGAGGGAGCTGGAGCACCTCCCGTATAAAGACAGGCTGAGGGCTCTTCAGCCCGGAGAAGAGAAGCTGTGTGGAGACCTCATAACAGCCTTCCAGTATCTGAAGGGGGGCCTATAAGGGTGCTGGGGAGGGACTCTTCATTAGGGACTGCAGTGATAGGACAAGGGGTAACGGGTTCAAACTGAAACAGGGGAAGT
>JANRGW010029497.1:25741-57573 GCA_024733675.1 Psilopsiagon aymara
TCTTCATACAGGAGGTGCTCCAGTCCCATGATCATCCTCGTGGCCCTCCTCTGGACTTGTTCCAGCAGTTCCATGTCTTTCTTTGTTGAGGACACCAGAACTGCACACAATACTCCAAGTGAGGTCTCACGAGAGCAGAGTAGAGGGGCAGGATGACCTCCTTTGACCTGCTGGTCACACTGCTTTTGATGCAGCCCAGGATACGGTTGGCTTTCTGGGCAGCAAGCCCACACTGCAAGCTCATGTTCATTTTTCCATCAACCAACACCCCCAAGTCCTTCTCTGCAGCGCTGCTCTGAATCTCCTCTCTGCCCGACCTGTATGTGTGCCTGGGATTGCTCTGACCCCGGTATAGGACCTTGCACTTGGCGTGGCTAAACTTTGTAAGGTGGCATCAGCCCTCCTCACATGTGTGTTAAGGTCCCTCTGGATGGCATTCCTTCCCTCCAGTGTATCAACCAAACCACACAGCTTGGTGTCATTGGCAAGCTTGATGAGGGTGCATTCAATCCCTCTCTCCATGTCACCATCAAAGATATTGAACAAGACCGGTCCCAACACCTATCCCCGAGGGACGCTACTTGTTACTGGCCTCCAGCTGGACATTGGGCCAATTAGTATCTAATTTAGATTGTCTACTGTCATTGTGTACTGGTAGATACAGCTTATTTTTAACTAACTTTCCTTTAAAAGGTTTTATTTCCTATTTCAAATAATCTTATAGGTGTCAGGTCAAGTAGTTGTTTACATCAAAAATCAGTTTACTCACTGATTTTAGAATATGGATGAGTATGCTCTCCTTCTCAGTGTTTATCACTACCAGGCTATGATTCGGTATGTTTCTGTTTGAATTCAAGGTTCTTAGATATGCTTAATTTTATTTCATCAAAACTTCAATATGGCTTGCGTCAAACCACTATGAAGGTAGGTGAGATATTGCATGATCGAAGGAAGTGCTTTGACAGATTCTATATAGAGTAACTTTGATTTGCAG
Source organism: Psilopsiagon aymara (assembly GCA_024733675.1). Taxonomy (NCBI): domain Eukaryota; kingdom Metazoa; phylum Chordata; class Aves; order Psittaciformes; family Psittacidae; genus Psilopsiagon; species Psilopsiagon aymara. The sequence continues at coordinate 26,736 of JANRGW010029497.1, forward strand.
AAATTTTGGGTTTATTAACCCTCGTGAATTTTAGCTCTTTGCAAGAAAATAATTAATGTCATTCTTTATCAACATTTCTAAGTATAACTTAGTTATTCCTTGTTCTTTTGGGTTTCCTGTGATTTTGTATTGGGTTAATTTAGAATTGCTTATTTTTTAATGAGACCACTTAACAGGTAGAAAATAATTCTGACAGAGTAGATTAAGTTTTGACAACTTCTAAGTGGATGTGATTTGTAGACAGTATGTTGTAACATAATTATTTTTTTTTCTGTCTGGTAGAGACTTATACAATTTGTATGCTTGAGAACTACATGCATATACACCTGCTTACCTGCCAAAATGAATTAAAGGTCCATTTTTTCAGTGGCAGTTTGCTGTATTTTCCACAATGTCTTGACCTTATCCATTACATTTCAAAAGCTTTTATTTTGGAAGAGTGGGCAAAATAAACATTTTATTGTGCGGAGGTGTGTCCCTGACTCATTAAAAAATCCAACAAAACAAGCATAAGGCTAGAAACTCTCTTCAAGAAGAAAACGGTAAGCTTCACACATACGTTTCATAAAGGAAATGTGTATATTCTCATACGTACAAAACTGGTTCTAGAAATATTTCAGACACAGGTGTTTTGCATTTCCTTTTTATCACTTGACTCCAGAGGTTGGAACCTGTTCTGGGGCAGTGCAATTCAATGCTGAAGGAAGAAACAATATCTCTGAAATCTGTAGAAGAGGAGGAGGCCCCTGAAGTCAGCAAGCACAGAAAAAGTGATCTTAATGGCAGAATTATTATTTTTTTTTTTATAAGTTCCATTGTAACTATTGCAGCTCAGATGGAAATATCCAGTGTTGTTATTCAGGATTCAGTCACTGTTAAAATAGTAATTATTCACCTACTAAATTTATTCCACTTAACAGCTCTAGAGGACTTAAATGTTTACATGTTGTACCGCATGTAAGTGAGAAAGTGTGACTATGACTGTTTTTAATGGAAAGAACAGCCTGTAAAAGCAGAATGACTCTTCTTTTATTGGTGATTCCAGTTTTCAGTCGGTGGGGTTGAAAGCTAGAAAGGTGATTTTAAGTAATTTTTTGCTTGGAAATGTAAGATTTTTAGGAACAATTTTTACCTAATGACATTTTCTTACCTTTGACTTTCCAAGGACTTTTGCAAAATACTTGTTCATGCCTGATCTCTTTTGTGGGTAAAACAGCTTAAAGACTAATTTGATAAAATTCAGTGCCGTTTTGCTTTTTCAACAGAAATTTGTTGAAATAGAATTTGGGTGGAGTTTGAAAGATCTTCACCTGAAGGTAGTTCAGAATTAACTGATCTAAATTTATAAAAACTAAGCAAAGCAAACCAAGAACAAAACCCAGAGTGGAAAAAAAAAACAACCCAACCAATAAAAAAACACCACCAAAAAGCAAAACCTTAGTAAATGCTCCCAAGTAAGCAGAAAATGGAAGTAAATCCTTCCAAGTTACTCATATGAAGTAGTCCATTATGGCAACTGTTTGTCTAACTTCACTTTTCCTTTTGAATTAAAACACAGTATGCATGAGAAGAGTCAAAAAACTGTGTGTTTTGCTAAATCACCCTAAAGCATGTACATGCGTGTACCATATGTACAACAGCATGTGTTTTGCTCCTTTTTTTTTCTTTCCCCCAAAGTAGATGGAAGGTATTCAGTATATACACTTTCAAATCCCAGAGCTGTTCTGTGGCATGCAGATGTGTGTTATAGGAAAGAATTGACTGTGCTAAAATTGGAACAACATACTGCAACTTCATAATAATAATGTGGGAGATAATTTTATAATGCCTTAATACATATTTGGCAATTTAAAGGAAAAAAATATTCAGTCCTATTGTATTACTGTTCTTTTTTTTGAAACTGAAATGGTGTTTTTGACCTGTACAGCTGAAGGAAATATACCTGTGGTTTTACACAAGAATCTTTCCTGAATTTAATATTGGCATATGTTTTAGGACTAATTTAGAATTGTTGTTCTCATGGCATGACTACCAAGTCCTGTTCTGTTTGAACTGTAAACTTTCTTAACACTAAATATTTCTTTTCCTCTTCCTTCTTTTGCCTCAGACTTGGCATGCTTGCTCATGTTCTTGAACAGATATAGTAATGTCTGCTCCAAATGACTCCTAGATAGGAAAAGTATTTTGGGAGGTAACTGCAAAAATAGGAACTTGATGTTTTTCTTGTCATATAGTTTGTGTTTCATGAACAGAGTATAATGCACAGCTCAAAGCAAGGTGATTCATAACCTTTCAACTGAATTATTGAGATGATGATTCAGTTCCATAAAAACTGTTCTCGTGTCAACAGAGGGATTTCCAGGTGCATCAAAAAATCTGACATAGATGCATTCCTTTCACTGCCTTTTCTGTTCCAAATGGAAGTTCTTGCTGCCTCTGTATGAGTTAAGTTAGTGATGGTTCAAGGATGGAACATCAGAATGAAATAATGGCTTTTCAATAATCGTATTCCTTATACGTTAATGTGAACTCTAGTTTATATTAAGTCAAAGCTGCCTCAGATCCCTGTTGACAACTTGAACCTTAATGATTTAGGATACATTTTTTCTCTCTATGGTTTGTTTAAAAAAAAACCCCAACAAACCAAAAAACCAAACTGGTATTTTCAGATAATCATTATGAACATGTGTTGTGTACATAACTGTGTCCTGCAGCATTTTTTTAATGGTGACTTTGCTTGTTTATTTAACAAACTGTCTTAGTTTGTAGGTTTTTTATTATTACTGTTTTAATAATGTGCAGTTAGTGAATTATAGACTGCACCTTAATGAAGTAATTATTGTGCAAAGAAGAGTCTGCATCCACTTTATGACTGTCTTTTGCTGGTTAATGCTATCAAATTTACAGTATACCCATTCAGCTTTTTGTGTCTCTTCTCTAGAGTCTTTTAAGTGGATTGTTCTATAAATAAACAATTGGTCTATTTGATCTTGTAAATGCTGTGGGGATTTAAAGTTTAAGGTCTTCTAGAAGGGAAAAAAAGAATTTCTTCATTGATAGACAAGCCCACACATGTGCACTATTGCGCTAAGATCTCAGTATTTTGTACAGGCAAAACTGTAACTATTTCTTTAATTCTCTTGAAAGATCTTGATCATTCTGACAGATCTGTTGAAAATAATGAAATAAGTCTAGGGAAGAAATGTGCCTTCATGCAGAACAGTGCGAAGTTGGGTATGTGTTAGAGGCTGTCTTCTCACATCTTTTTCTTGCTCAAAAATTGAGAATGAGCTCTTTATTAAGAAATAGGAGACCTTCTGCCTTAAAGGTGGGGGTAAGGGAAATTATATTCCTCATATGTCAAATATTAAGTACCTCAACTTTTATGTGAGTCAAACATTTTGGGTTATGTACAAGGATATGTTTACTTTTTGCGTACAGTAACTGTGGAGGAAGAATTTTTAACCCAGTGTTAGTGCTGCTGCAGTGTAGTTGGTGAGTAGCTGCACCTCGTGTCTGTCACTAAACGAAATCTCAGAGCTGGTGTGTTTATCAAGGTCTTTTTAGCAGCCTGCTTGGGCTGTGATGGCCAGAGAAGTTGTGAGTGTTCCATCCCTGGTGGTGTTCAAGGCCAGGTCGGTCAGAGCCTTGGGTGATATGATTTGATGAGAGGTGTCCCTGCCCGTGGCAGAGGGGTTGAAACTGGATGATCTTAAGGTCCTTTCCAACCCTAACTTTTCCATGATTCTATGTCCTAGCCCATGTGTACATATCCTTTATTTACTTTCATGCTTGGGATTTGAGGTTCTTCAGTAGATGCTAAGTTATGGGAATCTTCTTCATTCATATTTTATTTGTAGAGCTTTGTGCTAATGGTCTAGTCTATGGTGTTTGTACCAGACATTTGGTAAAAATAAATATGAATCTCAGTTTTACTAAAATGAAGATTATCCCTTTTAAAAATGTTGTTGGGTAGTGGCATTACATTTATACTCTTCTGCTTAGAACTTCCTAAGTCTTATGTATCAAACCTTCATTACTCATAATGGTGTAAATCTGTGGAGAAACCCAAAATATAGCAATAATTTTTTATTCTCTTTATTACTTGATTCCAAGTAATGGTATTATTTTTAATTCTAGAAAGAAACGCAACGGATTTGTCATCTATAACACTATTATTTTTTTTTTTAATATATATTTGGAAATAGAGTCCTGTTCATTTGTATTCATTAAAAGGACTGTGTAATGTATTTTGTATGGTAAATTTTACATGCTGATTAATGAGAGTTATTTATGATCTAACTTGCTTCTTAGTGATTTTTGCTTTTTCTTTTCAAGGAGATCAGAATTTAAGCAATTCCTGTATTTGCAAATAGAAGATACATCAGGAGCTTTGTAGTGGAAGATGCTTAGTATGTAAATAAACTGCAGAATTCAGCCATGGCATAGTATTGTTACAAAATAATATGGTCAGTTGGTCAGTGAGATCACTTTGCATCATACCATAGTGTTACTGTCCTCCTGCCATATTAATAGTTATTAAAGGTAAAGAAAGTAGGAAAAAAAAGTTAAAGTAACAGACCTTATAAACTATTAACTGTGAAGGGGAATTGTGTGCTGATAATACTACCTTTTACTCTGTCTCTCTATGAAGTGTTCTCACATTGACCATGAAGGCAATAAATTACCTTCTAAAGTCTGGCAAGTGTGGGCAGCTCATGTTGGCCTCCCAGATGAGTCTTTTGAAGATATTTAAAGAATATGTTTTTTCAACATTAGTTGAAATCTAAACCTTTCTGTTTGGAAAGGAGTTGAATCAAATACTAGGTCTCCATACTGATTCAGCAATTGCCAGTATTAATAATTCTTTTATCTGTTTAGAGGTTTGAGGCTTCCCAAGAAGCAGCGCTCCCTCCCCCAGACTCCCAATTAAGCTCCCCACCAACTGTACACGTGGTGTTTCTTTACTGTTGTGATCAGAGCATCTCTACCAAACTGTACCTCCACACAACTTCATTCTTGTACAGGTAATCAAGCAAAAGGCTGTTTTAGAAAGGATTCATCACTATTTTTTTTCGCACTTAATTGTGCAAACTTGCCATGTGAATATTTGGAAGGCTTTCATGTTTCCAGAGTGGAATACTGATAGCCTTATTAGAAGGATTTGTGTTAAAAAGTTTATTGTATTGTGCTAGAATCCCTCGTAGTTTATGGAGGATCGTGAATGTACTTTGTAGGAAGTTGGTATTTAAGAACACTCATCAGTCTTTCCTCAGAAATCTTAGTAATTGTGAAAATAGGTCCAGTTGGCTTATTTGTCCTGTACTGTTTATGATTTAGGGCAAATAAAACTTACCTCTTAATAGTGGATAGGGCAGCTGTTTTACTACATATAAGTGTTTCGATAGAAAATCATGATTAGGGCATCAGGAAAAAAATGGAATTGCAGAACAGGGAAGATTAAATTCTTCGTTGTGTTGTCCTGGGCCTAAGTTAAAGCAAGAACTTGATAGTAAGTTAGTTTTTAATGAGGTCATTGACTCTGTTTGCCACATGCCAGTTTGTTGCTTGAAACTTGTTATCGGTTATTCTAAAGTGGTATCAGTCTTTCTCTTTTTTCATGACTCATTTTGTATGATCTTAGTTTTACTAGTATGTTGAAGGAAGGAAAAAATTGAAGCCTAGGAGATCTGACTCCTAGACGTCATCGTTGCTGTCACCCTAGAATGAGTATTTTATACCTACGCCTCTAATTTCTGCCTTTGAAATTAAACTAATGGAAAGTAAAGGACTAATTTTTTTTAAACTGTGAAATGTAAGAAAATATTAGGGATTTGCATTAATTTTAATTAAGGAAATTTTCGAAGCTATTTAATTGTTCAGCACTTGTAAATTAGCATGTCAAATTAGAAGGGGAAGGAGTAATGGAAATCTTGATTTTTTTTTAATTTAAATTTTTTCTGTATTGTAGAAAAAGTTTTCTGATCTTTATATTTGCTTTTAGTTTGTTCTCAAGTATGGATTTAGTTTTTCTTTCACATGGTTGCATTCCTCTGGTCTGGTTGTGCTGCTTGTTTCTAATAGTAAGTATTCTTTGTCTGTAGAGCCAGAGTCTGCTAATCTCAAACTATTGCTAACATTGAACTCTTAACTGTCTCTAAGAAGGTGTTAGCTTGGAAGCTCTTTATATAGCTAACATTTAGGAGTTAAGTAAACTGTAATGTGCTTTTCCTTAGATTGCCCTCGTAATCTAAAGTAAAGCTGATAACATTGTTTCGTCTTATCTTTATCTCCTTTCTCCAAAGAATAATCTCTATTTTATTTGCAGTAGGTTGTTTAGGGATATGGATACCCAGTCTTTCTTGTCTTATCATTAAATCTGATTGGAATTGACTCTAGCCATCTGTGCTTATTACAGTGTAGTATAAATAGCTTTGTAATACACTAATAGATGGTAACAGTAACAGAAACAGCATGGGCTGTTTTACAATCAGAAAGGAAAGATGTCTCGAGCAAGAGGTATATTATGAGGGGAAGCTGAACATAGAAACCAATGGAATATGCACGTAATTAGAATATGTTTTCAGACTTATGCCATCAGTTCTTTTTGCTGTCTCCTCCATCTCTATTACTTCATAATCATTAAAGCATTTTAAGGAACTAGCTGCAGAAAGGAGGAATAATAACTCTGCTTAATATGTTTGCAGATGTTGGCCATTTTTCGAGCATAACTCCTTTAAATGGGCACTGAAGTTTGTATAGTTGTGTGTTGTGTCATTTGTCCTTCCCCTTCAATGCTGTTCCATCCCTCCCAAGATATGGTGAATGAAATAAAGGAAATCTTTTGAACAGTTGGTTATTTTTTTTTTGTACCTAGCCTTAGAGTAACTCCCAAGTTTTCAAGCAAGAGGAAACTTTTATTCTAACTAAAATGTTTTTATCTTTTTCCTGTCAGTGCATGAAAAGTACTTGTTAGTAAAATAGGTTCAGTTTTTCTTTGTGACTATTTTTCTAATGTAGGCCTTCTTAAAAACAACATTGATTTTGCAGTGGTCTTTTTCCTATTGTATATTTGTCTTAATCTGACATACTTGAATGTATTAGTAACCACAGATGAAAAGCTGCTTTTTCTGTATCTGGTGTTAAGTCTCAGTTTGACAGTGCTGAGTTTTAAAAATCTGTCTTGTTTGCCTTAGAAATAAGTATTATGGAGGCAATGGTAGTAAATGGTAACAAACTATGTTTTATGAAATGTTCCTGTAATTTTCATATTTTTTGAAGTTTAATTTCTGTAAGAGAAGTCGGTGATTAGTAATATCAGTGATCAAAGCTTCACTGTTTTTACCAAAGGTGAATGTTCTTTAGTTATTTGAAAGAGGTTTTTTTGGTTTTGTGTGTTTTTTTTTTTTTTTTTAATGATTGTTTGCTTTTGCTTCCCAATTTCATCTCATTCCACACTGGTAGGTAGGAGTTAATGATTTACCTAAGAAAGGTGGTACAGTGTCAGGTAGCAATCTTGGACAGGACACAAAGAGAGCTGGTATGAAATTCAAACCTATGACAAACCTTTCACATTACAATGAGGGTGTGATTTCACTGCTCTGTTGTTATCTTACAAGTGACTGCTTTAAGAGAACACACTAGAGGAATGGTTTAAAAGATGTAAATCATCCAAACTTTTTGGTATTTTGCCACTTCTAGAGAGTATTGTCTCAATGTGTTGTTATTAAAGGCTGTCCAGTGCTTGACACTTTTCTTCAGAAAATTCTTATGAGCTGTTTTACCTTCTCAAGTGATACGTAATCATTTGCTCAAAGGAGGCACTCAGTTTGTAGCTTGTTCAGCATCTCGAAAAAAGTCTGCAAGTCATATAATTTTATGTAGTGCGCTTACACTGGGGCTTGCGTGCAGTTGGAAACAAGCTCCTTCGACATTTTTGAGCTTGCACTGATGACAAAATTCACTCCAGTTATTTGATCTGCATGGCATAGCAATAACAAGTGCAGAACTTCCTCAGAAGTGTATACCAAGGAGTACAGAAAATGACCTGTGTTTTAACTGCTATTTATTAAAGTAAAGTTATTAATATGAAGGCTGTGGTGTATATATTTAATGACGAAGGTGTTTTTAAGGATTTAGAAGTGGTTGTGTTGGTGACTGAAGTATCACTTCAGGAGAAAACCCGAACAGTGATTCTTAAAAGCAGAATTGGTGAGTTGGTATATAAAGCAACAATTTCAGGAATCAACTGTTTAAAGTGCCCTTCCAGCCTTTTGCAGAAGAGTAAGTTCATAGAATCATGGAACCGTAGAATGGTTTGTGTAGGAAGGGGTCTTAAAAGTTCTAATACCCTTGCCACCTTCCACTAGACCAGCTTTCTCAGAAGTCCCATCCAGCCTGACCTTGAAAGTTTCCAAGGATGCGGCATCCACGGCTTCTTTGGGCAACCTGTTCCAGTGCCTCACCACCCTCATAGTTAAAGAACCTCTTAATATCTAATCTAAATCTACCATCTTTCTGCTGAAAGGTAAACACCCCTTGTCTTGTCACAATGTGCCCTTGTATAAAGTCCCTCTACAGTTTCTGGTGGGCCCCCTTTAGTTACTGGGAGCTGCTGTAAGGTCTCCCATGAGCCTTTTCTTCTCCAGGCTGAACAGCCACAATTCTGTATTAACAGGAGAAGTGCTCCAGCCCTCTCATGATCTTTGTGGCCCTCCTCTGGACTTGCAAACTGGTCCTCCAGTTTAGTCAGATCTAGGACACCCATGTAAACCAGAAAACTTTATTTTAATCAAATTTAGGGCCAAAATGCAACATTGGAATTGATAATATGCTTGCCTATGTATAGTGGCTCATTAACATTTACTGTGACAGATTGTATTAAACCCAAAAATTCTAGTTGGGCAAAGGCGTTTCAGGAGGCTGTACTGGGTGCTGCTGGCACTGATTACAGTAAAGATTTTGATTTCTGAGGCCTGCAGTGTGAGGAAATGAATTAGCTGCAATATTCCCCTATAATCTAGGCAACAAATTTACGTTCTAAACAGAATAAGGAAGAATGCTGTTTAAATTCAAAGTAATCTTGGAGTGCTTCCTTCTTTGGCCCAAGTATGACAATGGCTGGTGCTTGGTTCACCTTTCTTTTCAGTTTGAAAGGAATTCCATTTTGCCACTTCCATAGCATTTTTTTTTTCTAAGTGTATTATCAGTAGTAGTTAGTGATTACTTTTATGCAAAAAAAATCACAAATGATATTGGAATACAAACCAATTCACAGCCTAAGGAAGATGGAGAAATGGCTTCTGAATTTCCATTAAGATATTCACTGAGATATGTATTTTTTGTCTTAATCTGGAGTGTAAGTTTTAAAACATACTACGGATTAGTTAGGCTGTCTTGTTTCCAACAACCAGAATTGAAAAGTATAAACGTGAGGAGCTCAGTAGATTCATGTATTCCAAAGCCAGCAAAGGGCTCAGTGTATGGCAAATAGTGTGCAATATTTTTTACCTGAACGAAAATAAAGCACGCTTAAGTGCATATCTGTTTTTCTAAATCTTAATAAATGTAGCATTTTGCTTCTAATAGTTTTTCATCCCTGTGCTTATTTTAAAGTTGTCTGTATCTGACTTTATTCAGGAATTCTTGTTTGGCAGTTGCAAGGGCCTGTTTTGGTGAACTCTGGTAGTTGGGGCATGAATGGACAGGTTTGTGGGTTTTTTTACAGTAGTAAGAAGAAGATTTGGTTATGTTAGGAAAATACCCAGTTGGTTCCACCTGTGATACATGGGCTCCTCAAAATAAAATATCCTCTCAATGAATACAGGGATGTATGGCCAAAACTTCATTGGAGTTACTGTAACACCTAAGCTAAGTAAAGTATAACATGCTGATGAATCGTGGGGTTTTGCTCTGAGATCTGTATGTCTAGCCTCATAAAGATGGAGGAAGTAAACTAAAGTATGTAGTTTGTGCTAGATATTAAACTAATACAGATGCATAAAACCTCAAAACATTTTAGTACTCTTCACTAGGACTGAATAAGTATTTATAAACAATTCTACACAGCTTTAATCCTCAGGGACCTCTGTGCCTGGTTTGGACAACAGCTGCTGCACCTTTCTGTCTTTGCTTTTTACATACCCTGAATGTTTACACTTACTTTTTTTTTTTTTTTTTCCCTTCCTGCGTAAAAGTGATATATTTTTATAGGGCTCATGAAACTCAGTTTTCCTCTTTTTCCCCCAAGTTTTCTAGATTTGAATTGTCGCATAGCTTCTTGAAGTTGAACACAAGTGCGTGCATGCTCTCAGGCATGCATTTGTAATTATAAAAAACACAAGAGCTTGACTTTTCAATGTCCTGGACATCAAATACTAACATTAGCACTTAAAAATCTTCTATGAAAAAATGTTACTTAGAATCACTTCGTTAGGAACTATAGTGATAGGACAAGGGGTAACGGATTCAAACTTAAATAGGGGAAGTTTAGATTGGATATAAGGAAGAAATTCTTTACTATAAGGGTGGTGAGGAACTGGAATGGGTTGCCCAGGGAAGTTGTGAATGCTCCATCCCTGGTGGTGTTCTAGGCCATGTTGGGCATAGCCTTGGGTGATATGGTTTAGCATGAGGTTTCCCTGCCCATGGCAGGGGGGTTGGAACTAGATGATCTTCAGTCCTTTCCAACCCTAACCGTTCTGTGATCCTAAGTAACATTTTTTCATAGAAGATTTTTAAGTGCTAATGTTAGTATTTGATGTCCAGGACATTGAAAAGTCAAGCTCTTTTTTTTCTTTTGTAATTGTGAATGCATGCCACATGCATGTCTGAGTGCATGCACACACTTGTGCACAGACTGTCATCTCAACTATTTACAATAATTTAAAGAGATTTTACTCTATCCATCCCTCATGCTGGGGAGCAAAATGCCTTACAGAGTCTCGTAAGTATTTCATGCTTCCAACCTCATGATGTCTTGCAGATTTTATCTTACCATCGCATTTTGATATCCCATTGATTGCAGATCATTTTGGGGCATATACTGAGCATGACATGGGTTTAACAATATTTATGGTGTACAGAATAAAATCATAATTCTGGATTCCTATCTCATATGTAGGCAGTTGTTTACTGTAGTTCTGTTAATCGATTGGAAAAAAATACCTAATTTTTTACCTCCCTTTAAAGTATTACATAAGAATAAGACAAGTATGACTGCAAGCCTCTAGTGATTTTCACAAAAATGTGTTGAATTCCCGTTTCCCAAAAAAGACTAGAAGAAGGTGCAAAAATGTTTTAATACAACTTGCAAAGTTATTCTGTGAAGCAAACCTGAAGTTAGAATAAACCAGTGCTCATCTGGTTATAAAGTGGGATAGCATCCTACATAGTTTAAGAAAATAAATAAATAAATCTTGTCAACCTGTTATTCCTTTGGTTCGAAAGTAAGGGAATCTTTAGAATTTTTTTCACAAAGGGTTGGACTGGGACTTTCCAACCTACTTTGTGTATGGTTGGACTATTGAACAGCATGAATGCTATGAAACTCTTTTCTTAAAATGTTGCAAGTTCCTGTCAAACTTTAATTAGAATAATAAATAGTAAATTTTATTATTATCTGCATAATACGTTTTTTTCAGCAGATAGTTCTGCTCTGAAATCTTTAGTGCAGGTAAAAGTTAGTAATTTGCAAATGCTTAATTCCCACATACAGAGATTATACTGCTGCTTGGTTTTATCAGAAAATATTTTATTGAATAAATGGTCTAGTTGAAGCTGAAATTTCTGTAGCTGTAAAGTTATGTACATTATTTATACAACTGATTTAAAATATATCAATCTTCATAATTTACTTATACTGTGATAAAACAAAAGGTTGGAAATCAAGCTCTCCAGATTTGACAACTGAATTTTTCAGTTGCTTAACTTAGGTGGCTTTAGCCAAACAGCTTGCTCATTAGACCAAAAAACCTGCCAAGGGTAATCAAGCATAGGGATGAAACAAAAGACATTGTTTTTACCATTTTATGCTTGGCATTTATCAAGCAAAGTGCTTGAATGAAGGAAAAAGGGAAAGAGGAAAAAAATCTTCATAATGCTGAATTAATTATTATCATACAATTTGAAAATCCTCAGTGATGTGTAGTCAGCTAACCCTGTAGTGCCTGAAATGTTATAGGAGTTCTTTCAAATAGTGTATTTTTAAGTAGTTATGCAGGAAGTGAAATGCTTTTCCCCCACTTCTGTATCAAACCTTCATTGAGGATTTCACTGGGATAATGTTGTACTGGATGGGATCTCAATCCAGTTTGCGTGGACTCTTTCCTTGTCTAATCGAGGTCACTATGTTCACTGGTGTTTATGAGATACAGAGTAAATACTTAATTATGCCGGTCTACTTATTTAAAATTGTGATTTGAATGTTGGGTCTACAAAACAGGCTTCTGAATATATTTTGCTTCTGTGAAAAATGGAAAGAAAGCAAGCTTGAACTGGAGAACAAACCAAGTCATCCATACAGTGATAACTTTTCGTTAGAAAATCCTATCTAGCGGTTTAAAGTCGAATACATATTGAAATTGTTGTGTGGTTGGTTTTTTTTCCCCCTTTTTTCTTTTTTTCTTTGTTATATATAAGGGAATTCTTAATTTGTTGCTACTTCTTGGAAAACGACGAAAACATTTTTTTTCCCTTAAGCTACTGGATTTGATTGGGGATTTTATTTCTATTTTAAAATGAATTATTTACCTGTGTGAGTTGTTACTTGTTTTTTATTCTGCTTCCCCCCACCTTTCTTTGAGGTGAAGGTAGAAAGCAGTCTTTCAGTTTCACTGACCTGAATAAAAAATATTTCATTTTGGTTAATTCTTCTGAGAGGATTTCAGTTTGTGTATTTATAGTCTGTGATTCATTTGCTACATTACTTCATGGAGTTATAGGTAGGTACTTCTAGGCTGCCTTAGGTGCCATGCTTCTACAATAAATTGCATATTGTATGATGCACTCTGCTTTCCTCTGTAGCCAAATCCCATGTTGCACTTGCGAAACAGACATTCAATTAAATGGGAGGGTGGCAGTTATTAGATTAGAAAAAAAGAAAATTAGACCAGCATAAAAAAGCTGCACAGAGCATAGCAAGACAATATTGCGATATTATGAGGCAAGGTTTTCATCCTGTATCACAAAGGCCATTTGTATAGATAATACTATTAAGAACTACAGCTGAATAATACATTTTGTGAGAGGTATTAAAGCTTCTGCTGCATGGCTTAATTCTGTAGGAAATTACAAGAGTTTATGACGAAGTTGAGCTCTGGGGTGTATTCTGCCTGGTATTTGTTTCTTTTATTTAAAAAGGTTTTTTTTTTTGTTTGTTTTCTTTATCACTGGGATCTGATGCTGGAGAAGATGCATCATCTGGTGTAGTGATTCTTAGATATCCAAAGTAAGGCATAATTCTGTAGGTAGTGCTTTATCTTGATTTTACAAGTATATGATGTTTCTTTCTGTATCAGAATCACACGTAAGGAAACCTCTGTGTGCCAATAAACCAGGGATCTGGGGCAAATAAACATCTGGTATAAGATACCATAGTATAAATCAAGTTAACTTTTTTTCAAGTCTGTAGTTTATTTTCTGTTCTGATTATGGTATATCCTGCTTAATTTGCTGGTCTTCAGAGTTCTGAAGTTCTGTTACACCTGCCTAAGCTTTATGTTCCTACAAAATTACTGGGTCACTTGATGTTTCTGACATATTTATTTTTCCTCATCTTTATTCAGAAATCAATCAAACTGTTCTTTACTTCCCTCCTCTGCTTAGGCAGCACAGAGATTTAAATATTTTCTTTAAACCCAAAACATTTTACGTCACTTCCCTTTTATAGTTTTACCAGAAAACTGGAAACAAGGGAATGATAAAATGACAGAATTGTATGGCCATTTTGTCAACTGTAGGAATTTGCAGCATGTAGATTGTTTCTATGGAGATCTCTTTGATACTGGTCTTGCTGATAAATGTCCCTTTCTATGCAGCCCTTATACCAGGTTCAAATCCCTGGTCATTCACATAAACTTTTCAGCAGCAGTGTGCTTGCTCAGAGGCTCCAGACCACAGCCAGTGATTTTTATGTGTTCTTTGTGCTGGCTGAGATTATTTTTATGTATGTGGTGTGAAGGAACTAGAAAAGAACAGAGCACTCTTTCAGCTTGGGTCTAGATATTCAAGGTCTCTTCTGTTTTAATTGGTTAAATACATGAGACTGTAAACTCTGGAATTGAAGGTCAACAGCACCAGCCTTTGGAAACTTTGAGTGGTAGTGTTAATAAACGTGTAACTCCCTGCTGTCTTTGAATGTAAATTAGTAGAAAGCTGCTCAGTTTAATTGTGTCAGAAATGGAACTTCTTATCTAATGTGACAAAATTTGGGTATCAATTCAGACCTTATCACTACTTATACTACTGTGAATTTGAAAAAAAAAATTATCATTCCATTTGAGAATTAAACTTTGAGTGAGAGAATTCAGAGTGGAAATATTTTTCTCTGACTAGTAGAGTCTTTTTCTGCTTCTAGGCCACTTTCTGATGGTAGATGGTATGAATCTAAAGTCTTCCTTCTTGCATATTGCAAGTTTAAGTTTCTTGAAGAATGATTTGAATGAATGGTGTGCTTGCTTGAGTGGGGTATCCACAGGTGGATGGGCAACCTATTCCAGTGCCTTGCCACAGCAAAGGACCCTTTCCTAATATCTCAACTAAATCTACCCTCTTGCTTCTGAAAGACGATCCCTCTTGTCCTATAGCTACATGCCCTTGTAGGTCCCCTTCAGGTATTGGAAGACTTCCGTAAGGTCTCCCCCAGCCTTGTCTTCTCCAGGCTGAACAAGCCCAACTTCTAGTGGCTTGGAAACTTCATCCACCAGTTCCCTCAGAACCTGCAGATGCATCTCATCAGGTCCGGTGGTCTTGTGAACCTTCAGGTTCCTTAGGAGTTTTAAAACCTGATCTTCTGCAGCAGGTGGTTCTTCATTCTCCCAGACCCTGACTTTGTCTTCTGTGACTTGGGCAGTGTCACTGAAGCTCTTGCTTTTGAAGACTGGGGCAAAAATGTCACTGAGTACCTCAGCCTTCTCCATGTCCTGGGTGACACGGTCTGCTGTTTCCTCCTGGAGAGGGCCCATATTTTCCCTTTTCTTCCTTTCATCCCCAGTGTACCCATAGAAACTTTTCTTTTCCCTTTAATGTCCCTAGCCAGCTGTAATTCTGCCCTGGCTTTAGCTTTCCTGACCTGATTAAAGTTACAAGGCACAATGACCTTAATTTCTGTTACAAACCAGGCCAATTTTTGCAGGGAAAATGTCCTGAAGACTCTGTAGGTTGCTCACAGGGAAAAAGGTTTAAGAAACGATCCAGTTATATGTGATTGAGAGGAGGAGAAAAGTTTCACTTCAACCGCATAAAATTATATAAGGTCCTGATACTGTAATCTAGCTGTGCATTGCCTCTCTGAGTGATTTTTGGCTTGAGCTGTTATGAACAATTACTTGTAATGACTGGCTTGTATGTCTACTGCCAACTAGATTTCCAGGATGGGGAGAATCCTAAGATTTTCTTCAAACACTATGTATTATTTTTCTAAGAATACTTTGATAAAATATGTCAAGTCTTATAGAACACCAGAATACTGTAAACTTTTTCAGTGTTAAATATGAAGCTGTATTATCCACCCCAATAAGCTTTGCTTTAAAAAAGGTAATAAAAATATGAATGAATTATTGCATGTTGTTTGATTTACTGTTTTTCTCCTTGTTTAATTTTCCTGTTCAAATTATGTTGTTTCTCTGTTTCATTTCTTACAGCAATTAAATCATCACTCTAAGGAGGAAGCTTAAGAATAATTCACAGGGTTCTAAAAAACCAAAGTAATCACTGTTTTACAGTTGCATGAGTATTGTTTCATGATTTCTTGTGAGAATGGAACAGCAGAATTTGTGATAGTATATCCAAAAGTATCTGCGTACTCAGTTTTCTTATTTTATTGATGTCTAGTTATCCTGTCTAGAAAACCTACTGTATGTGCTTATTTGGAGAAATGGAATTTATCTGATTCTTCTATAAATACCAGATTCCTTGTTTATTTCTAGTTGTCTGTCTTTTATTACACTAGAAAAACACTGTGCTTATTTCCCTAAATCTCTTAGTAATGTGGTAAGACTGCGTGCCAAGTCTCAATTTTCACAATGATCCTTAATGTTTAAACACATAAATGTACTGCATCCTTAACTATGAGTGGTGAGATGGTTTAGGAGACTGATCTGTTAATACAGCATTTAAACATAAAGTTCTATGTTTAGTCCAGTGCCATTGATCACTTTGATCAACATCAATCTTAGAGGACTTCTGACAGTGGGTTTCCAAAGTCAATTCTTCTAACAGGGTAGCCATGATTAGTTACTCACTACCTGGATTGTAGATACTTCTTCATGATGAATTTGAATTTCTCGTGTCCTGAGTGCTCTGCGCTCTGTCCAGCAAAGCGCTTAGAGCTGTGATTAACATAAGCCTTACAAGTAGGCTTCCTTTGAAATCACGTGCTATGTTTCAATTAAGTGAGTTTGTTTGCTGTATGTATGGATAATGGTATTATTGGTGGGCTTGAAAGTTATTTCCTTTTATTTTTAATAAAAGTAAGCTATTTTAAAATGGGGGGGGGGGAGAAGGTAGGGATGCTTCCAGCAAGTGGAAATTATGTATGAGAATATTTGTGAGTCATTGTATGTTCTGTTGGGGAAGTTGTGTCACAGTGTTGTTAGAGACTTTGTTCCTCCGCCAAACACTTTCCATAAGATCTTGATTGGGAAACCTGAAATTAGAAGCAGGAATGAAGGTAATATTGCATAAGCCACCAGGCATTAGATTTTTAATTTTCCTGTTGGTAATTTTAAGTTTCTGTTGCTTTTCCCTGTGTTTAGAAGGTATTTTCTCCTTAAAGAAAGATTCTTCTATTATTTGTTTTGCTAGCTACCAAAAAAGGGTTTTGGTGCCACTGTCATTTAAAGTAAGGTATGTAAAGTTCTAAAACTTTAGTTTTCTGTGTTGACTAAAATCCCATATGTTTTAAATTTAGATTAAAAGTGTACCCCATGCTTTGACTAATGATTAGTAGACCTGTCAGGAGTATGTAATGACTTAATAAATTATGGTCTGAGAAAAATAGCATGGCAAGTGGAATATTCTGAGCCTTATATTCCTTTTAATGCTCAAAAATTGGGCAGTTTGGTTGGCTTATTTGTACTTTGGTTGATAAGTTTCTTAAATAGCAAAACACAAATCTCAGACTCTGTTTAGAGCAGAAAGAGATCAAAACTTACAGGCATTAATTCTGAGGTGGTCAAACCACCTGTGCTGTTATGTTTTGTTGGGAGAAATATTGGGCAGGTAGACCATGTCCAATTAAATTGATATTGTGACAATATTACATGGAAGCATAGAATAGTATTTTTAAATCCACTTTTCTAAGGTCAGCTTCTTTTTAATAGCATTTAAAAGAAACATTTGCATTTCTTCTTCTAACAAGTGTTTCTCTACAAAAAACCAGCAATTTTTATCTATAAACATTAGTTGCATGGGAAATAAGATACTAAATTTAATGGAACCAACACCAATATTCAGTTTATTCAGATTTTAAGTTTATCCTAATTCTGCAGTGACTGACACTTTCCTACACTGCTTGGTGTGTGTGTAGTATTTTTTTTTTGGCTGTGTAAAACTCTTCTGTTTTTTTGATACAGGATTACTTTGACACTTCACAAAGTAAAAATTCTAGTACTTTGGAAAGATTAAGTTTCTCAATACTATGCAATGTAAATATCTAGAACAGAGAATTTGTGGAGGGATCTGCTGTGCAGGAGTAAGTAATACTACTGCCAGTAAATATCAAATCAGTTGTGTCGAAACCTGTGGATTAATTTTCTAAGTTAGTTATTTGCAGGTGTTACTACCCTGAGTAAACACTGTTCTTTTCAGTATTTTACACTTTATTCAAGAGGAATATACATCAGGAAACTCTTTATAATATTTGAGACAGCTTTGAAATTTTTGTTTAACAGAAAAGCTGAAAGGAAGTTTGCATCTGAATTTGTCACTCAGCGTTGTGATTTACACAATTTCTACAACTTCAGCTATGTATCATGCCTTTTTAGTGTGCGTTTCTGTGCCTGAAATTTCTGATATTTTGTAGACAAACCCTACCTACCCTTGTCCGTTTCTTATCTCTTTTTACAGTAAAATATTTCTATAATACACACATTGGCAGTTTTGTCTTTTTTTTTTTTTGTTTTTTTTTTTTTTTTTTGGAACTTGCCTTATTTGTACACCCACTTGTTTCTCTGTAAATGTGTTTTTATTCTAGATCTCTCACAGTAACTTCCCAAAGAATAAGCAGTAACTAGTCAAGTACAACAGAACTTAAGGGCATGACCTCAATTTTTTATATCCTAGGGGAGCACTTACTGTATGAAGTGTAATATGAATATCATGAACTATGGACCAGGTTTCCTTTAGCAACCAAATCCCACTGTTTTTGTGGTTTTATTACAGCTAGAGCTGCTACTCTGAAGATACTGTTCTGAAATGGTCTGAGCTAGATTGGTGTGTTTTTTAATTCCCTGGAAAAGTTTTGTGTTGATAAAAGGAATGTTTCAGGTTATGTAGGACAATTGATCATTTCAGCAGAAGGTTAAGGTAACTTTAAATTGAACATGTGTAGAAAATAGTTGTTTTTTTTAGATGGAAAATAACCTAATCCAGTGGGTTTGCTCTGTTACGAATTAATAAAAAGCCAAAGGCAAAACAAAAAACAAAGTAGAAAAAAGCAATTTGGACTTTTAAAATATTAAATTATTTTCATCAGATCTGATGATTTGCATTGAAGAGTTTGAAACCGAACAGTCAATTTGTCATCATTGAGACTTTTCTTGATAGGAGATGACATACTGTTTAGTTGTGAAACTTGTATGGAAAGTTGCATGCTCAAAACCATGTAATGTTGAGTGTTACAGAACACATCTGGAAAAAAAAAAGTCATCAGATACACTGTTTACGTGTGAAGGGTTCTCATGAGTTGCAGTGAATGATGTATGTTATCAGGCTGTTGAAACATACTGTAAAATACATGTTGGAAAACCTTGCTTGACAACTAGGTGTGTGATATAGAGTACAATGCAATGATATTATGCACTCCCAATTCTTACAGTTGTTTCATAATGCTAAAATTTATTTGTAGTCAATGTGTTTCTTGGTTGTTTGCAGCAGTTTTCTTCTCTTGCTGCCCCTATATTGCTGACTTAGTGTGAAAGCATGCAATATGATGCTGCAGTTTGATTCACAATAGGCATTGTATTTCTTGGTGGATTTTGGTGATTGAGTGTATGTAGAGGTATATGTCGTTCTTATGCTGGCATTTAAAAAACCAAACAAGCAGCAAAAAAGACAAAAAAGAAAGAACCTGTTGCATTTAATTAAATTTTCTGGTTATCAAGTTAGTATTAATGGATTTTTTTTGTGAATAATTCTTTAGCTTATGTAGTCTAATTAAAGGCAAAAAATGCACTTAATATTTTGCTTTCTTTTTTTAAAGAGTAATTTCATGCACTTTACATTTTCATATACTATCCCATTTTTTCTTATTGCTCTACTACCATGTTTTTCATATTGCTGTGTCTTGCAATTACTTTCCTATTGCTTTATTAGATAACTGATGGAACAAAGGAATCTGAGAGGTTCTTTAGGGGAAAACAGCAAAATAAAATGTTGATGAATATGCAGTATAAGCAATAGAAGGATATACTCACAGATGTTAAAGATGATTGCAGCAGTATGGTAATTTCTTCCTAACTGGAATTTTAAAGCTGGAATTACGTGTTATAGTTTTATAAGCAAAACAGCAAGGCAAATATGTGTCTGTTTGCAGCAGGAGCAGGTTTTGTTGGGTTTTTTTCTATGCATTTATTTGCAAGTGGTGGATATTTTTTTTTTTTTGGCATAATAGTCCTTTAACTATTAAATATAGGATTAAGACATTAATATTAGTCTCTTTTTTTAGACTGCAAGAAAAAGCAGTTGAGACCAGATATTAATTTTATTTTTCTTCAATTCTAATTACAGAGCTAAGCTTAAAGGGAAGGGTGTTTGTCATGTGTACAATTAAACCTTTGGTCTCGTATAGAAGTTTTTCAGTTAACTTGGAAAGGTTAGGAAGAACTGAAGTTTGTGACAAACAGACAGCATGTCACCCTTGCCATCTCATTTTTATTAAGCATAGAGAAGCTTGGAATTACTTTTTCTCCCCAAAGTAAAATGGACTATCTTCTTACAATTCTTCATAATTTGCTCAGTTCTTTTCCCAAGGGCATCAGTCGTTCCAGTGGGTACTAATTTCTACTGAGCACTTTCTGTCATACAAGTTCTGTGTCTGTAAGTTGTATCTTGAAGAATGATACAAGCTACTGATTCAGGTAGTATTTTGCTGAAAATAGCAATACCTGTGTAATTGAGTCCTGATTACAAAATTCTTATCAACAACTCATACACTTATGTGAACATTACTGTAGAGTAAGTTGGGATGGAGAACAAACTGCAGTACTTCAGCAGTTCCTTGTGGTAGCTTCCTGTGGAGAGTCGGAAGGTGCATCTACATAGCAAAATGTTCTCGAGAGATATGTGTAACAAGTGAGGATAGAGAAGTAATAATAATAGAAATAGTATAGCTATAGTAATGCAGGGCATTAAGCAAACGAATTTGTCATGTTTCTGAGCAAAGCCTACGAAAGCAATATGTACTTACACTTTTATTGATTCTGATATTTGAATTTGGTGTGCAGAGATGGTTTGAATATATCCATGTAGTATTTTAGACAAAATGTGTGGTTATATAAATAACAAAGTACTTAGGTGCCTTTGTATGGAGTAGCTGAATATAAAACTCATTTTTATGAACACCAGTTGAAAAGTTATTGCTGAACGGTTATTTTGCTTGCTTATGTACAGGTGTTAGTTCATTGAGCTTATTTTTGAAAAGTGTTATAAACGTAGAAAATGAGAATCACTGCTTTTATCAAAAAGGTTCTAAGTAGTTAAGCTCATGAATTGTTAAACTTGAAAAATAGTTCAGTTGTGTGTGCCTTATTTTCCTGATTTGGTAACTAAAATTTAATTCAAAAGCAAAGGACAAAATATTTAAAAAGCTAAACTAAACCACCATATCTGACACACTTCAGAAGTTGTGCCTTCTCTTTAAGTTATGCTATAGAGCTGTCCAGATGTTTATGAGCACCAGAGAAAGACCCTATCAAGATCAGTGGCTCTGTTTACGGAGAGTATTCCTAAATCAGCCAGACTGCTGTAGCATTTCTCATGTTTCAGTTGAGACTCAATTCAGGACCCTCAAGGTTTCAAAGTGACTGCATTTTTGGTTTTGAAATATTTTTGTTGTAGCAGCTGCAGGGAGTATGAGAGGAGAGAGTCTTTAGTCTATGGAGAAATTCTTTTCTCAGCCGTGGTTAATCTCAGCTGTTAACTAAAGGAGTAAGAGCAAAGAGAATGGAATCGAGAGAGGAAAACAAAAAAATATTCACACTGAAAAATTTAGAATAGAGGGGGAGAGAGTTTTTTCCTTATCTGTCTCTGACAGTGACTGGAGAAAGAAAATTTCAGACTGATTGAAAACTGAGAGATGTTCATGTCCTTTGCTGTGTATGCGCGTAATACTTGCTGTGTTTACATGTAATATTTAAGTGATTTGCCCATTTAGCAGCAAAATGAGAGATGCCTCTTCCAGTTGTGTTGCTACAGGGTTCTCAAATATAAATCAACCTCTGGGAAATAGATATGTGTTCAATTACCTCTTAGAGGTGCAATTTAATTTACTTTAGGCTATTGCATCTTCCCTTTTCCTGTAAAGAAAGATCGGGAGCTTGACCTCAGAGTCCTGAAATGACAGATCATACTTATGTGGGAAAGCATATGATTGATATTGGATATTGTTACTGCTGTTCTGTGACAGCTTCATGATTATGAGATTATTTAAGAGAAGCTTAAGTCTCTTTAAGTGTGTATATAATATTATGGACAGAATTAATATTGGGAGTTACTAGTTAATATTACAGTAACCCTTCTGCTTTGTTAACTATGTTCCTTTACATTAGACTGTTTTTTGTTTTTCATTGTAAGACTATATGGAAATGGAGGAATTAGGAAGATGTTTATCTCTTAAGCCTTTCAGCTTTGATTAGTGTGACAGTTGGAGACGGAGAAATTTTGAAAAAGTTTCCATCTCCTCAAAGGTCATCCATTTTCCATGTAACTGAGTTGTAATTAAGAGCAGAGTTGTTTAAAAGGGGAGTGAGCTTCATGGATACTAGTTTTAAAGGGCAAATCTGGTATCAGCACAAATTCTGCTTCCCAAGTGCCTGGGTTTCCTTCTAAAGAGCTCTTTCTCTTTCTTTCCCCCTTGTATAAGCCTTTTAAAGCCATATGTAAGCTTTTCTTCCTCTCCATCCTAATCATTAAGAATACAGTCCAGGCATGGGTAAATTGCTAACATTAACATCAGAGGAATGAAAAGCTTCCAAGCTCTGTAGAAGACAGTGTTGGTTCTGGTTGACTGGCTGTTACCGTCTCTGCCTTAAATCGGAAGGTGTGGTGTGTGAAAGGTCTGTGCTCTGTACCCTAGTATCCTGGTCTGATAACTATGCCATCTTACTGCAGATGCAAAGAGTTTGGCTCTAGTTCTGCTATACCAAGACATGAAATTTGCTAGGGAATTGTTTGTCTGATTCTGCTGACAAAGTATGTCATGGATGAAATCTTCTGGCTCATGATCAGTTCTGCAGTAGACAGGTAGTGCACTGCTAGTGTTTGTTGCCTTTCTTTGTAGTTGTGAACATAGTCTCCATGGAGGAACTTTCCTTTAATCCAAATGTCAAGTACCTCAAAATTTTGTTGCATTCGTTTGTGCTAGGAAGGGAAAACAATGTCCTGTGATAGGGCAAGAGGAGATTTTAATTTTTATGTTGTGTTAAGTTTTGGTAGTAGAAATAGAAGTGAAGAAAAAACCTGCTATTTTCTGTAACCTTTCATCCCTCCTTCTGAGATCCACATAATCTACTTTTTTCATATTTTATATCTTAGTGATTGGGATAAAAGTTATTAGAATCTGAGAAAACTTAAAGAATTGGGCCATGAAAAGTTTTGATAATGAGAATGCTATTATCTCAAGGATGTCAGGATATCATGCAGTTTCTCATGGCTAGATGCAGCTATTGCACTAAAAATCATGCAGCTAGTAGTGGAGAAACTTTAAGGAGGGACCTGCTTTGTACAGATCATATATATTTATGTATTTTTTTTCCTCAAATTATTACTGGGCAAGAAGTAAAATTAGAACATGACTTCCATGGCTTGTGTTGGACTAGGAAAGCTGTTCAAGGCCAGGACTCTTACTGTGGCTGCTTAAGCAATCAGAAATTTCTTTCCCCTTATTTACCATACTTAAATTCTGTCTTTACATTTCTGCTGTTTCTTTTCAGGTCTTACGAATTATGAATGTTATTTTCCCCAAGACTTGAGGCTAGACATATAAATGGTCTTTTCTTATGAGTAGTGGAGAATGTAAATTAGATATTGACATATTATAAGTGGAAGTATTGATTCCTTTTGCCTAGAAAAAATACCAGCATTAAATAATACTTTCATTTTTTCATTGGGGGATAAAAAGAACCAAACTAAATGAACAATTTTTTTATGAGCTTGCAGAAAGCTAATTCTGATGGAGGTTGAATTAACTGTGATAGCAATGTATTCCTTCTTTTTGTTTGTTTAGGCTTAATGTTGCAGCCTAAAACTATTATGTAAGCTGTGTGTATGTCTGTGGGTTTTTTATCTCCCTTGTGAAAATAGCTGCATTTGAAAAAGTTCAGTCTTTGGGTAAATTTTGCAAAACAAAGGGAATTGGTTCAGTATATTAGGTAAAGCACTACTAGGTTTTGTGTGGGTTGTGAGATCATAAGGTTTCACTGCTTAACTGAGTAACTGTTGGGTAGTGAAGCTGTGATATTCATAAGGTAGAGCTGTCTCATCTTGCATAAATCTTAATAGTGTGGAAGCTTAGAATAAGTTAATTTTCTACAGTCTTCCTTCTAGAGACAGATGTCTGCTTGAAACAGTTTGGGTTTTTTTCTTGCAATTTTGTCTATGATGTCTCATCCTCTGAAAGTGGCCACCTTTTTGTGTCAGGGAGACTGGTTATTTTAGATGCTCTGTACAGATGAAACTGCTAGGTTTTGAATGACAAAAATTAGGTACAGTTAGTCTGCATTAGACCAAAACCCAAATGATGGGTGTTTTGTACAAGTGGATGGAGAGACAATTCTGTTTCTCTTCTGTGAGTTCAGTCTGTAATAAAGTATAGAACCTGCATGTTACAGTTGCTTTATGCGAAGACCATTTTAATTTTTTTCAGTGAAACATGATACTGCTAAAACAAAAAAAGTAAAATATTAGCCCTGATATGTATAATTACTACCTAGTTAGCAGTCTTTTCTCTAAAACCTATTGTTCCAAACATCTACTGAAACATAAAAATTTATTATTGTCTCAACATTCTTCTACTTCTGACCAGGTTGAAGGTTATTCCTTAACAATAATGTAGACTTTCAGAGTTATTCTCTGCTGGGACTTTTCAGTTTTTTGGTGGGGTTGTTTTTTTTTTTTTAACCTTTAATTTCAATAAAATTGTTAATGAATAAATCATTTTAATGACTTACGACTACATCTTTTATGACTGCACCTATATAAGAGAAGATATTTTACTATCTTAGATTTTTCACAGAAGTGGCTGATTTTTCAGATTAGCTTGTTTATATGTGAGATATTACAGAACTGACCTGAAATTCTTGGAAATCATTTAAGAGTACTTCAGTGCACTGTGGGATTGGACCTTGAAGACAAAGCACTGATTAATGCACTCAGTGGATATGAATGTCTTGTAACATACTTTTTCCCTGCCCTGTGTGTGATATATTTCAATACTTTCTCTGAAGTAGGTGTGGGCATATATATCTTATCAAGAATTCTGGTTTTTTTTGCAGTCTGCAAGAGCAGATGTTGCTTTCTTCAGCGTGATTCAGAAAGAACAATATTAAGTGTGGTGTAGTTTGTTAAGGAAGTGTAGCTGTATAGCTGTGAATTGATCTTCTGTCAATCAAACTAACCACATCCATTTATTTTCAGTAGTTTCTGGGAGAGCCTTCAAAACTGCTGATCAGATAACAAATGGATCAGTAGTAAATTGTGTAAGGAAAAAAAAATAGAAATGAAAGCAGATGCAGTCAATGTTTAAAAATCGCCCAACTTCATAAATGAAGGAAAAGTGACAAACACAAATATAAGGAAAAATATGCAGGTATATCTATGCATAGGAAAAAAATGTTCAGCAATGAAGGGGGAAAATTTGAAAAAAGAAAAAGAAGCAAGCAGTTTTGTGTATACTACATGTCATAATCTGGTTGTCTAGGGATGCAGTATATGCCATTATGAAGTGGCTGCTGCACATGCAAAGAAATATGGGGAAACCTGTAAGTAAGTTTTTCACTGCAACTCTGAGGTTTTGAGCCTGAAGTGAGAGGGAAAAAAAAAAAGAGTATTGCACACGGTATTAAATCATCTGTATGGAGATAAAAGCTTGAGACTTTGTGCAAAAATACCCAGAATATTAAAAAAAATAAATGAATGTGATGACTATTTTCAGCGTTTTTTCTTAAATGGAAGTGTTCATTAGAAATGTTTCTTGTCCTACGTAGCTTAGGCTGAGAGGCAGTGGGAGTTCAAAGTAAATATATTCTGAAATAGGGTCTTACTTAACCTACGGGACTTTTTTAGGAAGGTGGCATAGGCAGGCACATGAGGCCAAGAAAGGGTTTTGGTGGCTCATTAGCTCCTGAAGCATCCTGACTAAAGGCATTCTTTCTCCCTCAGCCAAAGGAGAAGAGGTAGCTCCCTGTCAATAGGTGTTTGCAAGTAGTTTTTGAAAACATTTTCTGATTGAATCTTATTTTCTGGCTAATCAAAATACCAAATTTTATTATGGTGTATGAGATCTCTTGTCTTCAGCTTATAAAATTATTTTGGACTGTTGGATATACTCAGGAAAACTTTCTGGAAAGAAGAATCTAGACTGTTTCATGTAAATTGTTGATGTGAAATACTTTTAGAAGTCTTTTGAGTGCATTAAATGGAAGCTTTATGTAATGGAGTTAAGTGAGCAAAGAAATTTTGAGCAGCTGGGAATAAGTAAGTGCTTTTTTTTAATAGAGTAATGCTTTTAAAAATTTCTGAGAAATAAAAATGCTTTTCTGTATTGTGCTGAGGAATCAAGAAAATGATGACATGATCATTGTTGCATTTGCCTTTAGAAGTAAAGGACAACTGGTTCTGTACACTGGAAAAAATCTTAGTTTACTTTCCCTTTATTGCTCCTATTGTAACCTAGGTATCTCCTATTTTTTTGAGTGTTACAGGAGCTGTACTGGAATAAGAAGTGTTAACTCAGGATTCCCTCAGTCTGTATGAAGTTCAGTAAAGTTTAATACTCTCTCTAGTCCATTTTTTGATGCTCTTGGGGCATCACTTATTGTGAAAAGTATAGAGGATGATGTGAGTAGGTTTAATCCCATCTTCCTATTTTCTCCAGTGAAAGTGGAGGGGAAAAAACCCAACGAAAGTGGTATTTGTATGGGGTATTTAGTTAAGAAATTGTATTTTGTTTAAAACTTCCAGTGCAGTTTCATAGCATAATTTATAGTAATTAAAGTTACAGTTTTCCTTTCAGAGCCTTTTTAATCCACCCGGATAGGGAAACAGTTTTTGTGTGTATATATTGTTCTACTTTCAAAGTAGTTTTACTGTGAAGTAGTTCTAAGTCTGACTCAGGTTTTTTTTTTTTTCTTAGTCAAATTTGAATATATCTGGAGGCCTTAGACTTGTGATTTCAGCTATATTGGGGTAGCCTGAAGAGGAGTTCTCTAGTTTTTGGCAGGCCCTGAGCTCTTTCTGCAGTTTTTGTCACACACAGCTGTGACCATCTGGTGGTAGATTGATTTTGATTTTTTTTCATTTTTCTCTTCCTGTTGGAGGTATACTTTGTCCATGGAACCTAAATATTCTTTAATCCCATTTGAAAGTTACTAATTCTTGTTCTGAAGAGCCCTGGCAGTCCTTTTTATCTAGAGTACTCCTATCCTCTAGTAGTAACCTGGGAAGAAAGCTTACTTTCTTTAGACAGGAAGCCTTCATCTCTCTTTGTATACCGAATGGGATATAGCTGTCTAAGGGATTTCCTGTTTTGTGTTTTCACTGGTTTGGAGGAAAAAGGTGTATTTTGCATCCTCATGGGAACTTGACTGCTCTTAGAGCCGAGAGGCTGGTGTAGTTACTTTGCTGTTCTTGAATGTTGTATTGAAATTAAAGACACTAATACTATTCTGCTCTCTTTTTCTAGAGAGCCTTTCTCTTTATTTAAGATAGTGTTACTGTGCAGAAAGTACACTAATGACAGGGGTATTATGAAACTCTTATAGGAGAGTCTTAAATTTCTGAATGATCATAAGCAGGAATAATTCCCTAGTTATTTTAGGCATAATAACTCTGGTAAGTGCAGAATTAAATTGTTTATATTTTCAGTAAATGTTTTCATTGTTGTTTCTTGTAAAGGACAGAGGCATTCAAATTTTGGATCAAGAAATATCTTCAATTTTACTGACAAAAATTACAGGTTAATGGTTAAGGTGGTAAGGCACATATTTAGAGTTATGTTTCATTTTATTGAAATTTCTGGTGTGTATATGATCCTGAGGTAGACACAGTCAGTGGTTTACCATTTGAAGTAAGAGTTTGCTGGAATTAGTGTTTTTGTATATTGGTGAATTTACTGAATCTAATTTTAGATAACAGAATTAAGAGTGCTCTGACCATGAGTGTATAATTTCTTTTTATACTGTCTTACAATACTGTGGAGAAATTTTCTGGGGAAAAAGGAACCTTTGAAAGGTAAGACCTAAACATACGACATGCCTGTCAGCCTTCTAGTCTTAGCAAATTTGTGGGAAATTGCACTCATCTTTAAAACATAATCAGTATTGTTAAAATGAACTCCAGTACTGCTTTTGTCTCATGCCAGTGGCCTGTTTCTTATTCTATATTATCATAGAGGAATCTGAATTCTCAAGAAAGGGTTGCTTTTGACTGTATGTGTGGGTAGATTTTTCATAAAAAGTGTGCACCTGTTCAAGAAGAAAATGAGATTTTAAAAATATTTTAATTTTTTTTAATTTATTTTTTTTTAGGAACATCGTAGTCCTATAGAAAAGTAAGGGAAGTAATGCTGTGTTTCTCTTGAAAGGAGAGAAATACATGGACAGTTTCAGAAGGAAGTTAAAATAGAAGCAAACAAGTTGTTCTGTTGCCAGAATTAATGTCACTGGTGAAAAAACCTGGATTGAGAACTAGTAAAATGACTTTTCCACTGGTAAACAGTTAGACCTTTATATTACAGAATTGTGTGAAGAGAAACAAGGCAGGTATTCTTAGGTAGTTTTTCTTTCTCTCCTTTTTCTGTTTTCACTGGCTTATATTGCTGCCAAGTGTCTGGCTTGAAGTCTTGTTTGCACGTAATAAGGATATACCTGGAAAAGGAAGGCTTTATGTAACGTGTGTATCCCAAGATCTGTTGCTCTGTAACAAAAAGCTGTCCATTCACTCCACTGTATGCTCAAGTATGAAGACTATTAAAGAAAGAAATGCAAAAGTGACAAAGGCACAATGCTGTCATTTCAAAATGATACAAAGGCACTTCGGACTAGTGAATAATACTACAGACTTTATCAGCACTACATCAGTTCTTTCCTCCATAAACTCCTTTACTTAAGCAAATCAAAACTGTGTTTGACAAAAATGATACAAAGCAAAAGATGCTACTTATCTCCACTGTAGTTAAGATGACTGCAACTGAGGAAGATAATTATTTCATCATTCCATCCACAATTCCCTGGTTCATCTATCAAATGTGTTCATAAAGATATTGTAATTTTATCACTGTGCTCATTGTAGGCTGTTTTAAAATAAGTAGTTGGCTCAGGTGCAGTAATATGTTTTACTACGCCTAAGTCACTGGGCATAGTGTTTGTTTGTTTTCATACAGTTGCACCTATGTCAAGAAAGTCCCTTTCCTTGCCTGTATTATACAGAATACAACAAGCAAGTATTTAGACTGCTACTTTACCTAGTAGGCAGTCACTAGAGGAAAACAGACGTTCTCACCTTGCTTTTGGTCTTTCTGAAACTTCAGGCTGCTGCTTCTGCGTTTGTTCAGTGTGAGGTAGTATTTGCAGCTTTACTGGACGTTTGCAATGAGAATACTTTTGTTGGATGTAGCAATAATGGGGCTGCAGGATTGCCTAGAATCTTCACTGGAATAAACTGTTTATGTCAGTGTCATTTGGAAATACCTGCTTTATTTGCCAACTCCTGAAGTCTTGAGACCTACTTAATTTTCCTGTACTTGAAACTCTCTGTGCAAAAGAAAGCCCCTTTGAGTATCTTTCAACCTAATTAGTTTCAAGAAAGGTTTACAGTAGTCCTGGATGGCAAGTATACAGTTGATGCATGTATTTGTTTCAGAGTGTTGCAACCTGGGGAGATGAAGATGGAAAAAGTGTCCCATTGTGTGCTGGTCTGTTTGATGTGTTGCTGGTCAGACTCGCAGAGAATCAAGTATTCTCCAGCAATGCTTATCTGACCAGCTGTCTTATTTAGAACTAAAAGGAAAAAAAAAAAAAAAAAAAAAGAGAAATTGCAATTTTTAGTGTGGTATTTCTGTATGGTACACTCAGATGAGATCCCCTGCAGAGATGTGAAAGGGCTTCTCATTTGGTAATTCAGTAGCCACTGTTTATTTCAGATTTTTTTCTGTCCTGCTGTGAGTTTCTTCATCAGACTCCACCAAATACTTTACTGAATCAAATTCCCTATGCTTAGAGGTGTATAGTGACAACAGTCTGCTTTTGAGTGATTGTTGTGTCTTATGTGGACAGACAATTTCACAAGTGATATTGAAAAACTCCAGTAATTTTCTCTGGGTTCTCTGTTTTATCCTCTGATTTGATGAAGTCTAGTGGCATAAATCAGCCTGTTATTTCTGTCTTCCAAAACTGTCTGTCCTCCTGATGTTTTTCAAGGAGGTTAAAAAGTTACATTCTTTTGGTTTTTAAACTATCTTGAATCTGGCCAAAATCTGGTTCTGTACCTGTGGTTTGGTAGACACTCAGAAGGTACGTAGCCAGACACTGTAGGAAGACTACCATAAGCACTGTAATGGTTTAAGCTCAGTCAGCCAAATAGCCTCTCTCTCATTTCCCCCTCCTTCCTCCCCCTGCTCTTGGAGGGAGGGATAGGAAGGAGAATCAAAAGAACATAACTCCCGCAGGTTGAGATAAGAGCAGCTCAGTAACTAAGGTGTAACACACACCACTACTGCTACCTCCAATAACAATAATGATAAGGAAAATAGTGAGGGAAGAGAATACAACCGCTCACCACCTGCCAACTGATACCCAGCCCGACTGAGCACTGTTTTAACCCTTCTGGGTAACTGCCCACAGTTTATACAGCAGGCATGATGTGCTGTAGTATGGAATACCTCTTTGGTTAGTTTGGGTCAGGTGTCCTGTCTCTGCTTCCTCCTGGCTTCCCCTCCTCCCTGTCAGAGCATGAGACTCAGAAAGTC
>JANRGW010029498.1:0-65470 GCA_024733675.1 Psilopsiagon aymara
GTGGGGTACAGCAGCAGACTCAGAAGTTATTATTATTATTACTGTCATCATCATCATCGTCATTATCATTGTCATGTGTTATTATTTCATTTCTTAAAGAGCCTCTGAAAAGGTTTTTCAGTGTTTTGATATGCTGGCCCTGGAAAGGAGTCAGTGTGCTTCAGATGAAGGGAGGCTTGAAAGACAGCATTTTGGCATAGTCTGAGGGGAAGCAGCTTACTGGCTTCCACCATGTGCCAGTGTTATAGGGACAGGAATGCTGTGGATACCGTTTCTCACGAGCTTTTAACAGGTGAACCAGGCTGAGTGGGAGGGAGGAGTCACCCCTCAAAATAAACACATGTCCGAGCTTGTGATATTTTATGAACAAGAGATATACTCAGGGCTCTGGGGTGCAGGGAGTTTGATCTAAAACAAACAGGGTCTTTAGTCACGTCTGGAGACCTTGTTAAAATTCTTTCTGTTTGCAAATCCCTCTGATAGAAGGGAAGCACGCTTACCTCCAATGTGACCCCAGGCAGGGGTTTTGCCAAGGGTGAATTTGCCCCTCTGTGACTATTTTCTGATCCTAAGCACATACTGGCTTTTAAAAGGCCTTTTCTCAAAACACTAGACTTTCTACTTTGCTCCAGCTGTTCAGCTTTGTGCTGCAGCCCAGCCTTCTCCTATGGCTGCTCTTCTCCAGTGTCATTCATCCAAAAGTTGCAGCCTAATACAATTTCTAAATCAAGTCAGTGCCTACAGTAGATCCCAGCAACAGCTGAGGGCTTCGTGTGCCATGGTGCTGTGTGAGAGCAAGGCACAATAAATCGCTGAGTTGAAGAGGCTTCAGACAAGGAGAGAAAAGAAGGGCTCCAGGCAAATACAGGGAGGCTCCCAAGATTAAATGAATTGCCAAAGATTGCTGACCCCCAATCTGTTGATTCTCAGCCCATACCCTTCTCCCTGCAGTAAACAGCTGTGTTATTAAGATATTTAACCAGCTAATGAAGATGACTGGCATCACAAGAAGTAGTGAATGTTGTACAAGGAGTATGCTTTCGACTTGGACAAGATGCTTTGTAGGTCTCATAGAAACTGAAACCACTGGGATTCAGGTGAAACTACATGACACACTGAATAACCTTCTGCTTTCTTTTGTTCTTCATGAATGTTGAATGATTTTTTCAGCAGAGACATGTTTCAAGTTCCAGGGAAACCCTCAGCCAAGAGGAGATAAAAGAAAAAAAGGATCAGTCATACATCATATAATTTCCAAGTAATATTTGAAAAGTAAACATTGCAGGGCATAGGTCTTTGCAGACAGATTTCCAAACACCTAATGCGAGAGATCCAGCTAGACCCAATGCCAGTGAACTTCAGACACAGTTTCTGCAGAATGGTTTCAGATGGAGTGCAGAATTTGGTCTCCCTGCTCCATCAAAATGCTTATGGATTAGGGTTATTGTAAGTTTTTGGAAAGTACTTCAAAAGGCACTTCAGTTGAAGAAATAATTATATAAGTTACAGCTGAGCATTTGTAGGATAATTGCCTTTCCAGAAGTGTACTTCTAAAACACCCTGGCATTGATGTTTCCAATGAAGACCAAGACTAAATGAGATCAGCAGGAAATCCATATTCATTTCAAATTCATTTAGCTACCCCAGGACATAAAAATAAAGTCTTATACAGTCAAAGATGGAAAATCATTAAAATAAGAGAAATATGGGCTACATGAAGGTAAGTGATCAGGTATGTGTTGGCAACCAAGGGCTTTTCAGGAGAAAACCAGTCCAGACCTTGTCTTTATTTGCAACTTCCACGTTCCACTAAAGATTATCTTTCTATACAAACAAATTTAAAAGAGTTTTTGGAACTCATTTGGTCAAGCATCACAAATAAAAGAGGAGTTACTCAAAAGGTAGAAAAATTGGAGGGCATCATAGAATCACAGAATAGAATCATAGAATAGTTAGGGTTGGAAAGGACCTTAAGATCATCTAGTTCCAACACCCTTGCCATGGGCAGGGACACCTCCCACTAAACCTTACCCAAGGCTATGTCCACCTGGCCTTGAACATCGCCAGCGATGGAGCATTCACAACTTCCCTGGACAACCCATTCCAGTGCCTCACCACCCTCACAGGAAAGAATTTCTTCCTTATATTCAATCTAAACTTCCCCTGTTTAAGTTTGAACCCGTTACTCCTTGTCCTATCACTACAGTCCCTAATGAAGAGTCCCTCCCCAGCATTCCTGTAGGCCCCCTTCAGATATTGGAAGGCTGCTCTGAGGTCTCCACACAACCTTCTCTTCTCCAGGCTGAACAGCCCCAAAATACAAAATTAAAAAGCAAGTATAAAGCAAACAACAAAAGGTATTGTTCATGTGAAGTTGCCAAGCTGTGGAATTCCTTGCTGCATGATGCACTGTGCTAAAGACCTTTCTTTCATCTCTTCAACTGGCTTTTCAGTCCATTATGGGCTGCTCAGTGTGAAGGGACCAAAAACGGCTCAGGAAGTCTGAAAGCCTGAAATGCCATGAGCCTGGGGTAGTATTCTGGAAAGGTGTCCATACATGCTTGCTCTCTTCTTGTGATTCTTGTCGGGTTTCTTCAACACTCATGGCTTGCTGGTGAGCGACCCACAGCTGGCCCTGGACAGCTCCAGCCATTCCCACAAATCCTGCACAAAGAAAATGCCCCTTTAGGATCTATACATTGGTCCTCAACTCTGATTTCCCCGCCTCAGCTCTGGGTCCTCTTGATTACATTTTACTTTCTTCAGAGTTGTTGTCAGGGGCCAGGTTCAACAGAGAATCATCAAATAGAGCCACTTGGGCCAGGATGCAAATAACTGCCTCTTCCTAGTGCAGTGGAGGTCAAGAACATGCCCTTAACACCTATAAGCAGCACATGGTGGGGGAAAAGGTGTCAGTCCTCTGTCAGCACTGGTCCCAGGATAGCCACGTGCACTGAAGAAGGTTGCAGGGTGTGCAGAGAAGATGATTTAGAATGGTGGCAGGTAGGTGCAGCTGTCACAGATCTTCAGAATATTTTTGTGCAACCAGAGCATCCTCAAAGCAAAACTCTGGTTCATTCCTTTACCTGGTGATGGGGAGCAAGAGCTCTGCTTGGAGATTTTGTTTAGGTGGTGGTCCTTTAACCAAACTCTGGGGGCTGGCATGTTCCCGGTAAGACAAAGATCTCTCTTGGTGAACTCATTTTGCTCCAGAGAGAATCGCTGCCCTTGTCTGGATGTAAGGGCTGGAGATTAAGGGAGTTTATGGAGGATGAGGGTGAGAAGGCACTGTAATCGCTATTCCACAGATGGGGAAAAGCTCTTGGCTCCAGATGGATTCCCCAGAGAATCAGATAAGCCATTTAGCAAGCTTGTTGGTTCCCCATCTATTTAAATCGCTTTTCAGCTGGGTGGTTCTCCCAAGGAGTTTGGAAAGGCAAACCATGGGGATAAGTAACGCCATGAGTTCAACAACGGTGGAAGATCTGCTCCTGACACATGGCTGTGGCTTGCTCCCAGAAAGAAATAAGAGGACTGATAATATTTATTAGGCAGGGGAGAGTATGGGGGAGGTGTTATCTGTTCATAGGTAGCAGAGCAACAGCTTGAGAGTGTTTCTCAGGCCAAGCTCTACATGCAGGTGGTGAAATACCCTCTTAGCTCAAGTTGCAGATGAATCTGGTGTTTTGAGATGGAGGCAGGCTAACTAACAGCTACAAATACTTCCTTCTGGGCAGCAGATTTCACACATCAGTGTCAGCAGTAGCTGCTGTTTGTAGCTGTTTCTACTTTCAGACTCAGGCAGACCCAGAAGAGTACTTCTTCTTTAACCTCCATCTGTCTTTAGGCAGAAATACTGCAAGGAAGAGCAGAGTTTGATGAACAACATGAAGGAAGCAGGCAGGTATGGTTGTGCCCTGGCCCTGGAGCATGCACACCACACCATGTCCACTACAGGTACTACAGGTACTCTGTGTGATTTCTCTTGGTCTTGAAATGCCACATAACAAACAGCATTACAAGCAAGCACCTAAATTTAAATGATGCTACGTCATTCCTATGTTTAACAAGCAAAATGTTATTTGGAAGCAGAAACTCCAAGAAAACTTGAAGACTCCAAAGTTTAGTGTCAGTAAGTGGCTGTTTAGACTAAACAAGCAAAGGAAAGACGGACTGATAAACACCCCATCAAAAGGAAAGCTGACAGATTTGTATTCTGTTTTCTGTCCCTGTAAATCATGTTAACCTGCTGACATGATGTTTTCTCTCATTTTGATATGGGGAGAAGCCATTGTTCTACTGGGTGTTGCACTTGCTAATGTTGTGATGGGAGTTAAACAACATCACCTTGATTTCTCTCTGACTCACTCCTTTTCTTTTAGCCTTTCTGCAGCCTTAAAGAGGAAATATAAAAAGTGCTGTTTCTTATGCTTGAACAATCACTTTCAAATGCCAGATCTTAGTCCAGAGCCTCCTGGAAAGGAGTCAAGCTCTAAGGAGTCTGTTTTCATATATTTTCTCTTATCAGTCCCCATCACAGATCGGGGTTTGTGGTTTTACAGCTGATGGCAGGTTGCCTGCATATCTCAGGGCTGAAATGCAAAAATAAGCCAAGCATGAAGACAGTATCAGCTTGACGCTACATGCCTTTCTAGGGCTATTAGATAAGAGATACTGTTTGTACAGAGCAAACCTGTTACCTCAAGAAAACAAAGCTGCTTTTAACTGTGGCTTGCTCTAGCTTTTCTCTTAAACAAATCTGCAAAGTATCTGAGTCAAAGAAATGGACAGCCATATCATCAGCTCTATACCGCTGACTCCAGTCCAGCAGAAACAAGCTGAAAAGCCTCATCTAGAGCTCAGCCACTCTTAGATGACCACAACATGTGTCATCTGAGGGACTCGCTAGCAGCCTGGAGATCAGCCTTCATTTGATCTTAAGCTGAAAGACCTTTTAACAGCACAGCATTTCTGGAGGATGGTCTTGATGCCATCCACAGTGGGTGTGTGTTACTCTGGGGAACTCTGTGGGAGGAGTATACACAGGGGTACTTGTTCCTTGATGGTCTCAACTGAGAACTCTGTTGCTCCCTTCTGACCCACATGCTTGGTTTCCTTCCTGTAGAAATGATGGTGCTGGCACTGCAGTGGAGACTGGTGCACACACAAATCTCTCTCCAAACCACACGGTCCAGATTTGTCTGGGCATGCTTTTGCAGGCCCCAGTTTAAACACAGCCTCAGTACACTTCAGCTCTGAACTACTCTTTTAGAAAATCCCTCTCTCTCCTCCTCAAATCACTCACTCTAGACAACATGGAGACCTCCAAAATGTAATACAAGCCTTTTTGTGCATTTAGTGTTCTTATATATTGCCTGTTTGGTAAATTACATTTTTTTCTTTACCACAGTTAGCTACTGTTTCAGAAATCATCATATCCCACTAGACCACAGGAGGTATTCTTAGTCCTGGGTGAGCCCATTTCTATGGGGAAAAAAAAAGACTGTATTCTTTTGGTTGCCCTCACACCTGCACATGAAAGATGAGCTCTGAGGCTGAAAATATGGACCCCGTATATCCAGGGGAAAGGTAATGTGTGACCAGTCATAAAACCTTCTTCTGAAAGGTGATTTCACTGGAGTGGTGTTTGCTGAAGAATCAATCAAGTTGACTTCCTAACTATCCTATCCTCTCATTCCATTCTTTACATCTGATGATATATACATGCTGTTCCAGTTGCACAAGCGTAACAAGAGCCTTTTCTTAAAATGTGTTGTGGTCAGGCCTCTTTCTTAGTATTTAACAGCTCATATTTGTATGTATCGTCTGAGAATTTTGACATGAGCTGAACTTCGAAAACCTTACCCAGTGCACTCTTATACCACATCAAAACCACCTGCAGAGAGAGATAAACTTTATAGATTAAGAGTGACTGATATGAACAAAAGTTCTTGGAAGACAAGTCAAATGATTTGGCAAAGCAGGCAATGAGTTAAAACAGACGTTCAGCCCTGAGTCTCTTGAGCTGGTGTGGGGTGAGGCAGTTGGATGCTGAGCATCTGAACTGATATTAGGAAAGAATATGGGTACTACGCTTGATCCTGAGTTTGGCTTATAATTTATAAAGTGTCTTAAGAGTTTAAATTCTTAGCATGGCACTACTCTGGTGTACTAAGCTCTCAGCTCCTCCATCAGAGTTAAGGTGGTTTAAGAATTTAGTGTCTTAAAACCAGCATGATCTGCTAAACTGCTTTTAAGATTTAGGAGGACTTAATTCTTTAGACCAGTTTAATATCTTAAAGTGGCTGAGCCACTTTTGCTGGCTTAAAAAGTTAGCAGAGTTGAGGCTAGGTGACATTGGAGGGACGCTGCTGTGTAGAAGATCGGATCAGACCAGTGCAGTGCAGCCTTCTGGCTTCCCATTCTCTGAATCTGCTGTATGTTTTTCAAGGTCATTGCTCAAACAATTCCAAGCAGTTGGCAAATAGAGACTGGGACTGTTTGCCAGTCAAATCTAGTTCAAGTATTCTTTGAGTCAATATCCAGCCATTGTGTTACTTATTTGCTCTTCTAATCTTCCAAATCCCCCATAAAACCTATATATTTTTGCTCTACCCTCCTCTTCTTACATTTCAATGACAGCATGTCTGCTATTTCTGGAGCCCCTTGAAAATCCACGCCAAGTTTTCAATTGATGCCATGTTTGTCTCCCACCCTTATGCCTTCCTGTAGGAGATACTGCCCTTTTTCACTTGCCTTCACACTCCGAGAACATGATATCAGCTTTTAGATCTAGTGCCCGGCAATAAAAAGTGGGGTGGATAATACAGGAGCATCTCAAAGTATCTTTCAGAGTTTATCTCTCTGTGCCTGTCTATCAGATTATTTGCATGTGCCTCCTGCTGAAATCAGAATGACCCAGGGTACTCCTGGTGCATTTGAACATGGGGTTCTCTTCAGGGGTGATTGACACCAGTGTTTCAGATGGGAGGTCATGGAACACTAAGCAGACAGCTGTTGGATGGTCTGTCTCTGTACTGGGAAAATTCTCAACTGCTTGTAACTAGGCAATGGCTTAAACTTCATCCCAGTCTTCCCGTGGCAATGAGTCCCACTGTCACATGAGAACAAAACATTCATTTCTTTTTATTAAATGGAATTTGTCACTTTTCTGTTCTCCTGGCTGAGCCTTCCCTTATCACTGGAAAGAGAAATTGTTTCTTCTAGATTTGTCTCTGCTTTCCGAAAGTTAAATCACTTTTTCTTTGGGATAAACTTCCCTCTTCTCTTGACATTCTTTTTGCGTGACCTCTGTAAGACCCAGATATTCTCAGTATTTTTGAAACTGATATCTAGACCTAGAAATAGTGGCTCCAGGTAAGGTAGGTTAGGTACTTTCTCTGGGAAATCTAGGCCACTACTCCACTGTCCTGAAGATCTCTTAAATGTAATTTAACTATATTTATCATCAAATTTATATTTCAGGTAACTGCAGTTCCTCTGTCCTGGTACCTAGAGTAGATGTATGCACCCAATAATACATACATCTCTGTGCGTAGATGCATACATCCCAGTGATGTGGGGTTATTTGCACTTCAGCCACCTAAATTAGATGCCATCTTTTTTAGCAAGTCAGTGGAAAGCACTGTTTCAGTTTCTTTCTTCAGGTAGGATGAATTGCTTCCAGAGGTGCTCAGCCTAGGATAGAGCCTGATTATTAGTTGCTAAGCTGGGGAAGAAGAAACCTATCTTACAGGCACTCTGGCTCTGGTGAAATTAAATACAGGACCTCCTGTTGGCCAGTTTTGGGATGTGCTCCAGTTCAGCAAGTAGGTTGCTTAGAATGATCATTAAGGTTATGTGAGCACCTATACACAGAGACCTGGTGTAAAGCTTTACCTGGGGCAAGTTTAAGGGAAAAAAAACCCCTGGTAAAACAGTTTAAAATGTGTCTCCAATGCTTGTTGCTTAATTTTCACTGGGGGTTGTTTACCAGCTCTGAAGAAAGCAGAATAGGCTGTCAGGATCAGTCAACTGTGTATCCTCGCACTGTCCCAGTCTATGGTCATGGTCTCTGAATCCATTGTCACATGCTTTCCTCTGCCCTGAACACGCTGACAAATTGTCCAAATTGTAACTCTCTAAAGAGCGGCCAAACACCGGATCTTCTTTCAGGGAAAACAAAACAAACTCTAGCTTTTTTGTTTTATTATAATCAGAGGCTCCCTTTTTAATCATTCCAGTTTCTAGTCGCATGGAACATGAACTGTCTAAGAGAACTTGAGGGGAGAGAGAGAATGAGAGAAAGAAGGGGAGCTTAGACAAAAATCTTCCTTACTGGTGACAGGAGAGCTCCACAGCAAGGCAATGGAATAGGGACCTTTTGCCTCAAGGTCAGGGCTTCAAATGCATCCATTAATTAGCTATTTTGTGAAGCTGTTCCCTTAGACCGAGAAGAATACGGGACAGATGACATCTGCCCTTAGACTCAAGCTGGGTCCAGTCTCTACATCTTGGACCATTTACCTACACAGCGATCCTGTAACACAGTTCAGGCTTTCAGTCATCGTCTATATAAAACCTCCCAGTTTGCCACTACTGGGTGATTTGTCTGTAGTGTCTAACACAGATTTTAATATTACCTGTGAGAAGAGGGGATAAGGATCAACATGCAGATCTCAGAACAAACTCCAGGCTTGGAACCTGTAAATCTGCTTTCCTTCGTATTTCCCAAATATAAATAATTATTTCCCTTGTCCTCAGGCATAATCACATCCTGGGGTCAAAACCTGTCTGCACATGAGTCAGCTTTTCTGGAATGCCCCTGGAATTTCATACTTTCCTCTTAAATGCTGAGCAAGCTTTGCAATTATGATGGACTTTAAAGTTTCCTCAGGACGGAAGGCCCACTCCAGAACTTTGTCAACGTGTGTGATAGATAAGTCTGCAGTAGCTACCTGTCTTTTGTAGGATGATCTTTGTAAAGAATGAGATCTAATGAAAACATTAGTGAAAGCTCTCCCAGAGAACAGAAAGTGTAGAAAAAACTTTTGATGCTTTTTCCTACTTGAAAATCACTGTTTTATACATGTGCCTATATGCTTAAACCCTTCCTTGTTCTGGAGTTCACCTTTTTTTCTCTACATCATTTCCCTGGGGTTGAAAAATGTCTCTGATTTCCTTATGCAGGGTCCCAAATCCATGCAAATCACTACATGAGGCCAAAGAATTCTACCATGCCAGCACAGGACCTCACTTGAACAATGCCTCAGGTCCCTTCTCTGTGAGTCAAGGAGCTCATGCTTAGCCATATTTAGCAGCTACTGGGAAAGCTTTGCATGCAGTT
Organism: Psilopsiagon aymara; assembly: GCA_024733675.1. Classification (NCBI taxonomy): domain Eukaryota; kingdom Metazoa; phylum Chordata; class Aves; order Psittaciformes; family Psittacidae; genus Psilopsiagon; species Psilopsiagon aymara. Next base: position 9,347 of record JANRGW010029498.1, read on the forward strand.
TCTCTCTTTACTGACTCCCATCTGGCCTCTGTGCCTGATTAATGTTTGTGAAGCTTACTCCGACCTGATCAGCCATGCTGGTGTACAGTCCCTTCCCTCTATTCACATATGCAAAAATCTTTCTTTCCATACATGTAGAAAACAACTTTGCCCTAGCATTGGAGAGGTCACGTAGCCAGGGCAGTGATGGACACCAAGCAGAAGACCTTTCAGGCTGATGATCTAGAAGACATCTTTCTCTCTAGTTTATCTGGCCCTGTGCTTAACATGGGATGTCGCATTTCATGTTCATTTGGGCTGGGACCAAGGATGTCATCCCATGGCTCCAAATGACGGTAAATCCACCTTGTCCCTTGGGGCGCAGCTCTCCCAGTACTGCATTGCTCAATGAGCACAAACATGCCGTGTATTTCCTCTGTGGGCTTTGCTGATTTCCAAATTCCAGCCTGTGGAGCTTCTCATGCCTTTGACTGCTAGATCAAAGATATATTTTGTATCAAGAGTTTTTCACTCTGTAAGTCCCCTAATAACTTATTAATGTGCTAGCCCATATGCTATCTCACAAATCGTTCTCCTTTCCTCTCTCACTGGTAAGCATGTTTGCCAGTCAATATAACTTTCTGGCAGCTCTTCTTTGAGCTTTCTCCATATTTAAAGTGCCAGCTCTGTAACTGGACACAGGACTTCATTCTCATGTGTTTGCCAGCAGCTGGTTTCACAAACTTGCTTGTAAATACATCTACCTTATCTTTATTTCTGCCAGTTCTGGGTGACAAAAGAGAAAAGGAGGAGGAACATGGTAGTGCATGATGTCGTTTCTTTTAAGTATGTGATTCTAACGTGAAGGAATCCTTCATGGTATTCTGGGGACCACTCAGTGACTTGTAGCACCAAGCTGCAGTTACCATCTTATCTTTATGAGATTTAACAGCAGATATCCAGAAAGAAGCTGGTTTCAGATATCCAGAAAGAAGCATCATCTCCACCTATTTCTCCCACCCTGGCGAAAATAAAGGTTGACCACGGCTTGGCTGAAAGGCCATCCTCCCAGTTCCACTGTAATGATTTTCATCATCAGACACCTTTTTTAGCCCACGTGACCTAGGGAAAGGCTCGATTGATGTCTGTGACTTTGATGCACCATACCCAGGTCAGAGATGCTTTTGCCAAGTCTGCATGGGCTTGTGCCCACCTCTGCTTTGGAGATTGCTATGGGGCAGCATGATATATTAACCCTGCTTCTCCTCTGGTCTCTGGGGAAAGAGTTACTTCACCCACCAGTCTTTTAAGAGAGGATATTAAAAAACCCAGCAAGCTTGTAGGGTCAGGCTAGGCTGACGACAGCAGTCAAGATTCACACATGGCAGGGAGACTATTTTCTTTAGAATGAATTTTTTTTTGGTTTTGTTTTTTTTTAACTTAAAAAGAAAATGGAATTATAAATGTTTCTAGTAGTCTCCACTTCTCTCTCACTCATATGTATACATATCTACATGTATATATTTGTATTCGAAAAACGCAACCCACAACTTTTAGTTTAAATTTGATCTGACAATATCCCTTTAACATGAAACTCTAAAGCCGTAATTGATACCCCAGTTGGACATTATCACAGATTATTTCCTGTCTGTGTTTTGACTGTCCTGGTAGAATGATTTCCAAACCTAACACAGAGTCAATGAAGAGAAACAACCCTCAGCTACTATTATTCCTATTACTTGTTCTACCAAAATAACAAAAATAATGAAACCACAGCCTGCCTTGAACAGTAAAGATCTTTTAAAATCCCTTCCTAAGCTGGGCCTTGACATATCTTGCATATCTTAGGGAAAAAAATAAAGTTGGTAGATTGGAGGGGGGAGTTACCAGTGATGTCCCTTGGCTGGGCTTGTATCCATGTTGTTCATAAAGCACTGCCTTGGGCACATATGTGAGTGACAGGAACTCCCTGTCCCACCCAGGGCTGACCACCCATCTGCCATGTGCCTGAACCACCACCAGCGCCATATGCGGGCAGCCATCTGTGCAGCCCCATGGTCTGCGCTGACGACAGCAAACCTGGTCTTTAGGGGGGTGAGCAGGGGCCTGCCAAGGAGAGTTATGGACTTTCCCTCTCAGCTATCAATGTGGGTAAACATGGTGGGTGATGCTTGAGGTATAATCCCCAGCAAATATTGGACAGCATTGGTGCCAAAACTGAGGTAGGTGATATTTTTAATCTAATGCTTTTTCTTTACCAGGAGAAAAAAGAAAAAAAAAAAATCCCCTCCTGATTTAGCAGCACCAAAACCTTTTATGAATTCATGCCTTTTCCCCTGAGCAGTTCATTTAGGCAGGGCAAAAGCACCCAATAATAATACCAAAGCCCCTTCCTGTCCAATAATTTCATTCCAATAGTTTGGAAAATAAATGTTTTCCATTATTTGCCTTGGAAATAGGTCTTAATTTAAAAATAAATTAGTTAATTTACCTTTCTGTATTTTTACATGTGTTTAAAGATGGCTGACACTGAATTTAAAACATTAGTATAAAAATGCTCATTTATTTTCATTCTTATTTCATAAAAATATTCTTAACAATTAATTTAAACAGAAAAGGAACTCTCTCCCCCTATTTACTTGTCTTGTTTTATCAACCTAAAAAGAAAGCCAAGAAAGCAGAAAGGGTAAAACCTAACACAATCTAAATCTCCTCACCTATTGTGAAGCCTGTCTATGAGGCTTCCAGTGGGGCTGCTGGGTGATGTGGCTTTTCCCCAACTCCCTTTGCTATGTTTTCTCTCTCAGCCTGGGACCGGTCCCTTCCTGTCTCCTGGGCATGGGTGTCTCAGCTGAACAGTTCAAGAGCCACACTCAGCTATTGCTGATCCTAGTTTGGTTCAAAAGACAAAGCATAAGAAATTAGAGTGCCCAGGAATCAAAGAGACTTTGGAACATGGATAAAAAATTGATCAATTTTGTTAGTTTTACCCAGCAACTTCACAGACTAATTTCTATTTTCAAGAGGTGAGATATGAAGCTTTTTCCTCTCTTCAGCTCTGGACTTAGATCTCTAAACTACTCATGGGCTGTTTTGAGAATCTTGTTTAGATGTGATATGAAGGCCCAGATTTTGCACTGCAGAAAGCCTCTCTCCAGATTGGGAGAGCAAAATGATGCAAGCTGACTGGATTTTTTTAGCTCGACGTGTTTGGGTGGAAGTGGTAGGGGCTTCTCCACTCTGATACCACTCAGAAGCTTGGCTACGGTTTCAACATCTGGCAAAAGTTAGCAGCTATCTTAAACTGGTTCAGCTTTTAGTGCAAGGGATCTCAGGGCACCCTCAATTAAACATTAAGTAGTCTTTTGTGCAGTTTTGTGCATGTCCTACCATGTCAATCCCAGGAGATCCAGGTGAGGATCTCGTTGCCATAGTTTCATATAGTATTTTTGTCCACTGTATGCTATGTTTCTTTGGGCTCATCTCCCTTTCCTTCAAGAGAGCTTCTTCTCACGAACTGGGTTGTAGTCAATTGTATTCTGAGGGCATAAACCCAAAAAGCCACATTCACATGTGGTGAAATTCTAATGTAGTGGTGTTACAGCTGGTAGAATTGATCCACAAGAACTTGAAAGTGGGAAAAGCTCTCAGAGACTGTTGAGCTCATAATCCTTAATGGGAACAGTCAGCAGTGACCAAGCAGGAGGAGCCTCAAGGCAGCAGAATGAAAAGAAAAAATGCTTTCATTTCTCATGATCTTAACGCAGGGAGAGAGAGCAGTTGGGGAAAATGAAATAAAATAAACAGGCATCACACGAGGTACAGTGAGAAGAGGGTTGAAAGAAGGTAAGATGGATAATTAAGCAATAAGGCACGACAGGCTGTGTGCATTTCTGGGTGATTATTTGCATGCCTGCTATGAGGTTCTTTAGGAGTGAACTTTTGCTACACAAGAACTAGAATCACCCCCCAGGGACAGGCTGGCAGGAGGATCTAATTGCTGTTATTACAAAATTAATTTTGAAATAATAATAATAATAAAATAATAGGAAGAAAAGGGGACAACATCCCTTTGTGCCATGTTGTTTGTTAGAACTTGTTATGGGATGACATCACCCCAGTTGGTCATTGGAGGCAGGGCAGTGACATCACTGCCAGCCAATCCCAGGCTACATCCTGGTGGTGTGGTGGCTTTTGCATGGCTTTTCTTCTTTCTTTCTTGTTCTTTGGTCTAGGTTGCCTGCCTCCAGGTTGATGTGCCCAACTAATTTCTCCTTGTGTCAATAATTTCTATCTATCTTTTATCCCTTTCTGAAGGATCCTAGTTTTGCCCCTTGCCTTGTTCTATCTCCCTCTGGGTAAAAAAAAACCCAAACAAAACAAGCCAAAACAAACAACAAAAAAACACCACAGAAAAAACCTCTCCAAAACAAAACCAACACCAATAAACACCATACCAAAACAAAAAAAAAAAAAAACCAACCGAACAAACCCATACCCAAACCAAAAACCCCCCAAAATCCAACCTGTTTGAAATATGGAAAGTGATGCATAACATCCCTGTGGTTCAGAAGCATGGTATTTCTTCGGAATTTCATCTACAAAGACTGTTTCTTCCTCTAATTTGCCACCCCCCAGCTCCACCTGCTTCAGTGAACCTGTAAATAGTTGAGTTTCTGTACTTTCTCTGCATTGAATGGCAAGGAATATACAAGACGAGAAGGGTTTCTTTTTGACTATGTAGGAGTGGATAACAACAAAGCAGCTATTTAGATAGGTGCTATTAGCATACCTGGAGTTTCATGAGCACTCAGTGGCATTTTTTTTATGCACAGAAATTTTGTTTGAATTAGTTTGGTTGTGAAACATTTCATATGAAATATTGTATGCTTTTGGGGGACCAAATCTCCTAATCCTATGTTTCTGAACCAAATGCCTTCAAGAATCCTTACTCTAGAGAAATTCACCAACGACATTTATCCTTTTAGATTACATTTTGCAAAGGAAAAGAGATTCTGAGATTTCCCTGAGCATGGAATTTCTCTTTGTAGTTCTGGTTGGTTTTAGTTTATTCCCAAGTAACCTGTCATCCTACCAAAGACTTCTTGTCAGATAATGATTCAAAAACTTCTAGTTGCCTTAGATACATGTGTCTGAGCAGCTCTAGATTTAGAGTTTTTACACATGTTGGGTTTTCACTTAAACACACAAACGTGTCAAGAAAAGTAAATAGGCTCCCTTCAAACTGGTCTTCAGACTCCACTGTCATTCATCCAAGCTGAGACTCCAATACCTACTGAGAAGCTCTATATCATTACCTTCTGAATGGTGATACTGAGACTCAGATCTTGATAGCTGCTGTACAAAACAGGAGACAATCTGAGACTGGATGAACCAGAGGTCAGCAGGAAAAGAAGATGCGCACAGAAGTGAAATGGCATACCCATGTTCACACCAGAAATAGTAGCAAGATCAGGATTGGATTTCAGGACTTCTGAAACTCAACCCAGAACTGTGCTATTAGGGGATATTTTGGTTTGTTGTCATGGGATGTAGGGGAGGACAAATCCAGTTCACCCCTCTCCCCAAAACCAATGGTGTTTGTGTGAGTTATATTTATCAAAAGGAAAAATTGGTCAATAGAACTGTGTTCTCAAAAATCAATCTTTGTTCAATCAAAAAAACAAACTCAGAAAATAATTTCAGCTCTGTATTTCCATGGTACTTGCTACATTAGGAGATGAGATGTTTTTCACATGCCACTGCTTATCACCATCATCTTATCAAACGGCTGAACTTCTGACCTTTAACACCAAAGCCGAAACTCCATCATTAAAGAATGACCTGAAATGATTGTTATCCTTAGGTGACTCAACCCATGTAATAGGAACATGATGTCATATAAGTGTTTTACATACATACATACATACATATATATATACACACACACACGCATATATACATATACTACTGTAGAAAGAGGCAAATATGCATTTCAGGAGAGAAAGAGTTAAATGAACCACCAGTAAGTGAATGCAAAGTTGCTTATGTAGACATTTTCTTGTAAAGATCTGGTCTCTGTGTGTTAACTACATGCAGAGACTTGCTGTATCCAGGTTGACAGCTCTGGTGTTATACTTCTGTGGGGAAAAGTTAAATAGCATCATTGCACCACTTGGAAAGACTTAATAGATCGAGTTGTACTTTCTTAGCCTCCCACATTTTCTAAGCTAAACTGAAGAGGGAAATTCCACATGGCTAATAAACAAATATCTACTTAATGGAGAGTGTTAAGACATCAGGTCAAAAGTCTGGGAGTAGGGACTGATCCTTCTAATTTGAAAAGAGGAAAGAACAATGTTCAACATATCTCAAACAATGTGATTCTCTTCATTTTCTGTGGCTTTGTAGAAGTTCCCTTGATCTTCTAAACACAGCCCATTGACAAGGAATTCCAAAGGAAATAAAAACCAAGAAAGAGATAGGGTTGGATCAAGGGCAGGAGGGAAAGAGAAGAAAAGTTTTCTATATATTGTTTGGGACAGTCAGAGAAGCAGGTGCAGACAAATGATACTTGTCATCTTCTGAACACAGCTTCACAGATATTGAACGCAAAGTTTTTTCCTACTGGGACAGAACCAGCCATCCATTGAAACATTAACTTTCACTTTTCAGGGTCAGTTCCTTGCTCTATCTGAGACTTGCTGTGCTGAGTGAGACTGTGCAACTGCCAAGGCCAGTGCTACAAGGTGGAGATCTGGCTTTCAACATGCCTAACTCACCAGAGCCTTACTCTCTTCCTCTGCCACTGGGCTCCTCCCTGCCATGTCTAACCTCAGTTGGATTCTTTAAAAAGCTGTCTCTTGTCTGAGGCATATTCTCAGGGTAGGCTTGAAGGTTTGCAACATGGTAGGGCAGATAGGTTAGGTTTTGAAAGGTTTCAGATCTACTGGATCCTCAGGTGTGACAGTTCACCAGCTGCCTCACCTTGCCAAGAATGTTCTGCTCAGTGATGTGCAGGAGGAAGCTTAAAGGGAGCTGCATGGGAGGATAATGAAATGGGTAAGTGGGGAGGATTTTCCAAACAGAAGAGCAGAATGGTAAATACTGTGAATTTGTACTTTTATTTCCAAATACTGCTTTTATTTCCATTGTAAAATGATGGTCTCAGAGCAAACTATTAAAGCCCAAGTATCCAAATCAAGTACAGTGTATAAACCCCCCTCTTTTTTTTACAGCATCCTTGCCTTCAGGCATCTGGACAAAGATTGGGAACACCCAGAGACCAAGGTTTTCAGTGTGCCCATCAGAGCATCTCTTACCTGTTTGCTCAGCAAGTGACAAACAGGTTTTCTCCATCAGATCACCCGGCAGATACGTTTCTACTTGTGAGGAAGGTGGGGCAGAGAGAAAACAGAATCGACCCTCAAACTCAGTTCAGTTGAAAAGGTGTCAGAAATGAAGTGCTGTGATTCAGTTGTACTTGGGCTCTGCACAGAAGCGATGCTGCCAGAATGCCTGGTACTATTCCTGGTGCATCGGGCATGACGGTACCAGCAGGATCTGCCTGGGAGGCAAGTTAAGAGATTAGGCAAACATTACAGGAGAGGACTGTGGGCTCATCCTGTCACAGAAACATGGCAAAACAGACCTAAAGTCAGAGACATCTCACCAGGCTTATTAGCACCTTAAAGCAGTTTCTCCCTCCAGAAGTTCCCTGGGAGAAAAATACCCCAGCCATCTGCAAATCAACATAGTAGCCCATGGCTTATTTCAATTCCTATGAAACAAATTGGTCATGAAAGCAGCTTTTGCTTTCCACCCCCTCTCACTTTTTTGGCTTTTCCTGCTGTCACTTGCACCTTGACTGAGATGTTCCCACTACCCTCTTGTTTCTATGCTTAAATAAAATTGGTTGATCTGGTATTTTCTCTTTCCTCGCTTCTTGAGGCTGGAAATATTCTCATTACACTATACTGGGAAAAAAAATAATAATAATAAGTTCCCAGGGTAGTGGAATTCTAATCCTCTAATTCAACAGAAAGGCAACCAACAGCAGGAAGAATCCAGCCCTCCATGATGCCCTGATTTTTTTTTGTGATTTTCAGGTCAACCGTGTATTTGGGAGCTTCCATGTAACAAATTTTCATTTTACTCATTCAAGTAAATTTTCTTTGCAAGCTTTCTGCACAGCCTGAAGCCTACAGCTATTTTTGAATCTTTTGAATCTTTTTGAGGGCAAGGCAGAGTCAAGTTACCTTGTCGTCAAATTCTCATTTTGGCAAGAAGGGTGGTGGGGGTGAAGAAACAGAGGACTTTATAGCAATAATCACTAACCAAAACACTTCAGAGTGCCTGAACTTGTTACTGTGTCTGTACAGTTCTTCGACAATATGTCAAGCACAAAGAAAACAGCTTAATTTTTCACAAGCCTGGTTGCTTTCTGAAGTTAACAACAACACGGCAACTTGTTTAAACTAGTGAATGGAGGGAACATGCTATTAATATCAGAGTCACAGCGCCCCATTCCCCACAGCCCACCAGATGTCTGAATTTAAACTGTCACCTCACGTATCACATCAGTTTCTGTGGGCAAAATCTTGGCCTGTTTTCCAAATGCCCTGGAGGCACTGAGCTGTTCTTGCAAGGTCTTTGATATGGCCTGTTAGTAATAATGGTTGTAAAAAGCCATGTGCATTTATGGTGCATTGTTATTAATATAGCTCCTGTTCCCATCGTTTTTTTATTATTTATGTATTATTTCCTATTGGGCAACAAGATTGCTCTGCGGACTGGTAGATCATGCCAGTCCTTTCACCTTTTTATCAGCCCAGTTTGGTGTCCTGCCTGCTCCCTTGCTGGTAGATTGTATGGCATAGCTACGTGTTCACATCAAACACTAATGCTTCTCAGAAAAGAAAGACATTCTGGGAAAACTCTGAAGGAAACCAAAATAAATCCATTCCCCCTGGAATCTGGTTGTGGCAAGTTCTGAATGTCTTGCCTTCCATATCCTCCAAAAAAAGACTCAAAACCCCCAGATGTTTAGGCCAAAACTTTTCTGGTCTTCATCAAAAAGTCAAAATTCCTGTGGAAAGAAGACACTTTTCAAGAAAATGTACATTTAATCGAAACTACCATTTCCCAGCAAAGCCAGTTTTGACTACAGCTGTGCCAAAGCTGAGAGAGACTGCAGGGCAATACTACCTTCTCCTGCCAGGTGACTGTCCTGGGGCACTTGACCCAATCTGTAGGTGTGTCATGCTGGGGAGAAGAAAATCAAAAGCTTTGCTCATCCGAGCCTTCAGGTAGTAACAAAAAGCATAGCCTGTGTATACGGAAAGAAGCAGAGAATGAATTGGAGACTCAATAGAGCTTATTGGCAGAAGACGAATTGAAGGGAGACAAGAGGCCAAAGGGATGAAAAAGGGTGTCTTGCTTACAGTTGGGATAGATTTAATTTTCTTCCTAGTATCTGGTGCAGTGCTGTGTTTGGCTATAACCAGAGGAAAACACTGCCAAAACACCGATGGTTTAGATGTTGCTGTGTAGCGCCTTACCCTGATCTAGTCTCTCATGCTCTGCCAGTGAGGAGGAGCACAAGAAGCTGGGAGGGAGCAGAGACAGGACACCTGACCCAAACTGGCTAAAGGGGTATTCCATACCACACTGCATCATGCCCACTATATAAACCGGTGGGAGTTTCCTGGAGTGGACTGATTGCTGCTGTGTATTGGTCAGTGGGTGGTGAGCAATTCTATTGTGCATCACTGCAATTTGAACCCAGGAACTCCTGTTTGCGACAGCAAAGGATTTGTGTGGAGGGAAGCAGACCTGCACACTGCCCTGGATCTGTGCAAGCTCATCTCAACGTTTTGGGTCAGAGTAACCTAAACAAGTCTTTTGTTCCCAGTGTGTACAGCTTCCGTAGAACTCGTGCTATAGTGAAGACACCCACTGCTGCCACAGGCGCCTCTTCTCCATGGCAGCCAATAGCCTGAGGAAAGGAAAAGCCATTGGCTGTGGGTCCAGAAAACTCTTGTATGCACATACCTGTACATGAGGGTCAGTGCCACTCCCAGAGACGCTGTGCATTTCTTCATTCTTGATGAGTCCTTTTTTCTTTCTTTCTTTTTTTTCCTGAGATCTAAAATTAAGAAATCATGCAGATGGAAAACATCTGCCTGTTCTTTGTGTGTGGAAAAAACATAACACATGGCAGGGATGATAAATAATAATAAATAATGATGATGATGAAAGCATTTTGAGAGGCGCAATGGTTTGATTTGTATGAAGCAAGCATCACACACCCTCTGTTCGGGCTAAGAAGGATAAATAGACTGTTGTGGTTTCAAATTCTGCAAATGGCAACACAATTTTAAGGCATTTAGAAAGAGCAGATGCTGAGCATGGCTTGGCTTTTTGTGGGTTCGCTCATTAGTGCCCCGTCAGAAGCCTTTCAGGTGTGCAAAAGCAGCCTGACCTCTCCTGATGCAGGTCTATTTATGTATGAGTCACAAATCACTGTCTCTCTTAAAACTAACACAGCTAGACCAAAGAATGACATAGCCTCCCAGCGACGTAATATTCTTCTTTTCTACCTTGTTAGCTAATACAGGGCTATGAAACCAAATCCATGGGACAAGTAATTTATTTATTTCCCTAGGCTATCACAAAAAAAGGATAGCTTTTCACGCAGAAGATATAATTCTTGGTGTCTCCCAAACATCCATGCAAAAATCAGCTCTAATTGTATCCCTGCGGACATCACCTAGACCTTCGTCAGGGTCTACCTAAGAACTTCTTCCAGGTTTTGGGCTGTGCCAGGTCATCTCAGACTGTAGGTAGAGACATTGTAAAACCCAGTGAGTGTTATCTGATGGAGAGGGATGAAGGGGATTATCTAATGATTTGTTGGGTCTCAGCTGAGTTTCCAGAATGCAGGTGTGCTACTTAATGTCTGCCAGCATGTTGGTGCTCTTCCTGCCTTTGTAAGTAACTAGGCCCAAATGACTCCTGATACTGAAAGCATTTGAAACTGTGAGATGTCTGCAGATAGAATAGACAGAACAGTTGGGAAAGAATACTGTGCACCATCAAAGGTCCATATCTATGTGAGGAAAAAGCATTCAGACAACAGAGAAGGTGGTTCATGTGAGTGCAGGTCTGAACAATGATAAAGGGAATGTGCCAGGACAGGGTGTATTTATGTCTGACTGAACAATATGACCAAACAGTTCAAAGGACAGTGACAGTTTCACCTGCCTTCAGCTGTTTACAGGAGGTACTTCTATGCACCTGAGATCTCAGCTCCCAGCACAACCATCCTGTAAGGTCTCAGGCAGGATGAATCACAAATGGAAACATCATTGAAAAATGCCCCAAACTAACAGTCACGACAAGCCATGCTCTGTGTGTGTCTCTGTGCACTTTGCCAGCATGTTTGTGTGAACACTCTGAGTGCAAACACAGTGCAGCATTTACTTTTCTGTGTGTGTCTGCTGGAATGATTGAGGCTTACGACCAACAAGAAAAAAAAAAAAGGAAAAAATTGCAAACAAATCGCAGCTGAGCAACAGGAGAATGATGATGCAATGATATTGCAGCAGCAAAAGCAAAACGATCTGCTAAAAATACACCAGAGGGATCTAAATATTTCCATAAACAGATGGAGGTCGGAGCCCAAATGGAAGAAAAATATGCAAGGAAAGGAAATTGTATTTGACAGCCATAAGGGTCTATAGTTCTTCTGTGTCTTTTATCCCAAAAGGCTTTTTCACAGATGCTCACAGTTGGGCAAAGGAGGAGCCTGATCCCACTATGCTTTACTTACATGAGTAACCCTAATTTATGTTCGTAGACTCAAAGGGGCCAATGGACCTGCCACATGAGCAATACCTTGTATGAGTTCTTTTAGAGGAGGCATCTGGCAGTGCTTTATAGTGAAGACTGCAGAGCAGTTTCCATGCTAAACCTCTCTTTTATTCATTCTCATAAATTTTTTTTCCTGTTTCAGAGCATTTACATTTTTCGGCTGAAGCTTTCCAAACATAGTCCATGGCTGAATGTGAATTTTATTGGGATGCATGAGGAAGAACAGCTTCAGCCTGGCTGGAAAAATATGTTTTTCCTTAAACATAAAAATCCAAGCCTCTTCCTGCCTTTTTCTTGCCCCTTTATCTAAACAAATGAGAAAGGGCTAAAATTTAATTTGCCGAGTTGTCCTATGGGAAGTCGGGGATAGTGAGATTTGGTGAGGCTTTAAAATCAAATCCACTTAGAAATATTTTAAGTCTGTAGATACCTGAAATCCTGACTATGTTGTTTAAGGGTGAAATTCAGGTGCTATAGAAAAGGTACCAGAGAGCTGTATGACATGCGCTCGTTTGAAGCTCAAGCCTTGCTTTCATCTTGCCCAAGTTCGCCACCTACAAGTGGCAACCTGACTTTCAGACTGGGAAACCAAAACCAGGTGTGATTCCAGCTGTAGCATTTTCTTGTGGCCTTGATGGACCACCTTGGCTTGGGATAGATCTCAGGCAGAATTAAGAATCATCAGCATGATCCTCTCTTCTGAAGGGAAACTGCAATCTCCCTGTGTGAACCTAATACAAAGATTGAGAGGTACGCAGCTAGGGAACCTTGGCTGTTGAGCTGCTGTAGCTCATCTTCCCAGCAAGCATAAAACCTTGTGAATCCACATGGAGATGCATTCTGGGTGGGAGCAGACAGAAGCATATTTAAAAGCATCTGCACAAATGTTTTCTTCTGTACAAAGCAAACTTATTCCCTCTCCTGAAGTAAAAAAATTCTTCGGGTTATTTTTGTTTGCTTTATTTCTAGCTCTCAGTCATGTCCAATAATCAGTCTAGAAAGAAAGGGGTAAAATGTTGTTTCAAAGTGTAAAAAGCCCCAAAACCAAACACACTGAGATGACATATTTTGAGAATACTTGGCTTTAAAGCTCTGTAATTCACACCCTTCTTTCTAGAAAAACATCTGTCCAAACCAACACATTTCTAGGAAAATGTGTTTTTCAGCCTGGAGAAAAGGCTCTGGGGAAGCCTTATAGCAGCCTTCCAGTACCTAAAGGGGGCCTAAAAGAAATCTGGAGAGGGACTATTTACAAGGACATGCAGTGATAGGACAAGGGTTAATGGCTTCAAGCTGAAAGAGGGCAGATTTAGATTAGCTGTTAGGAAAGAATTCTTTACTGTGAGGGTGGTGAAACATGGGACCATGTTCCCCAGAGAAGTCATAGATGCCCCAACCCTGGCAGTGTTCAAGGCCAGGTTGGAGGAGGCTTCGAGCAACCTGGTCTAGTGGAAGGTGTCCCTGCCCATGGCAGGGGCTTGGAACTAGAAGATCTTTAAGCTCCCTTCCAACACAAACCATTTTATGATTCTGTGACTCTACGATTTCTTTTAAATGAAGTTATTCAACAGGAAAATGTCTTCAAAAAAATGTGTCCTGATCTTCAGACAAACAAGAGTGACTATTTCATAGAGCATTAGGAAGGCCAGGCTGATCCTGTCCAGCCGTTCATATGAATGACTCCAGACAGCTCAGCTAATATGGTATTACACAGTTTAATCCTTGCTTTGAACACTGCACAATTCTTCCTTGGTACATTTTATGAGTGTAGAGCTGAACAAGAAGATGTGCTGGGTCCCTTCCAGTCTAAATATCTTTGAGCACAGGATACTGTACACAACACATGATAAACCCACCAAACTACCTTTATCCTACTGTAATAGAACTGTATTAATGATGAGAACTAAGCATCTGGAATTATACACCCTAAAATGAAGTTCAGATTGTCAGATATGAGGCTTGAGGGGCTCATTATAAGACACTCATGTTAAAAGGACCTCATGTGCTCTTTTGAAATGATGAATGATCAGTACAGTGCTCTGTGAAGATATCAGAGGAACTGCAGTTTCTTTTGTCACTTCAGACTTCGTCTAAGGCCAAACTGGATATTTCTGTTTGGCTGCTGTGGGAATTGCAGATCTGAACAATTTAGCTTCTTGGGTCTTGCTTTTTTTTTTTTTTTTTTAATTTTTTCCTTCAAGAACATGTCCTTACAGAAATAAAAACTGTTTGTAAGCTATAAACATGCCTCATGTTATGTCCCAAGGCAGGAGAGGTTTTCTTCCACAGCTCTCAACAAGAACAGAAGCAGTCAGACCTCCTGCATAACCCAAACTAAATCTTTTTGAGCCTCTACTTGATGTTTTTGCTGTTGTATAGCTGAAAGTAACTTTTGCTTCACCTGTTCTACACTCTGGATGCCTTGTCTCCATCCAATGGTACATGCCATGTCATTGCCGTAGCTTCAGGCAGCACAAACAGCATTAGGGAAGATGCTGTGTGAAAACACAGCAAAAATGTGTTGGTGATGTCCTAAAGCTTTGTGTTGGGAAAACCCCAGTTTGCTGCAGACATCTCTCCCTTTACTATGTACTGAGGTAAACTCCCAGCCCAGGCTTGGCTCACTCTGCCTTGTGAAGAGTCATTGCTGATGCTGATTTATTTAGCGGTTGACTGGTAGGTTTTGGAAGAGGCAGGAGGAAGCTCTCCCTTCCTGTTCACACACAGCTGTTCTCCTCTGAGACCCATCTGGATTCACTGGAGGACCACTGGCCTCTTTGCCAGAGCTCTATCGCAGTCAGTGTTTACAGCTGTCCTGTATGGACAACTGGTGTGTGGTCTGAAGCTATTGATGGAGAAGTAAGACAAGTGCATTCCACAGAATTTATTTTTTTCACACCTTCTGGAGCTTCACAGACTCCTTGGTATGAGCTGTTACGAACCCCTCTAACCTGGCTGAGCCAGGATAACTGTAGACTGGCTGTGCAGAGCTACCAGTATTCCTTGCAGGAGCCATTGTATTGCACACAAGCTGTATCTGTTGGGAAGGACTGCAAGAAGGCCTTTGCCTTTGCCTTTGGAAGCAGCCAGCTCCTGCGGTATTTGGAGCTGTAAAAAACCTCCATGTCTGTCAGAGAGGAAGCTCGTGTGCATACACAAGCTCTGTTTCTCTGTGCCTGGAGAGGTATGGTAAGGGTTACAAGAGCTTCAGGAGTACGTTTTTTTAAGGAACTTGCCAAAGAAAAAAGAGCTCCTCAAAATTCATGTCTTTAAAACACAAGAACAAAATTAAAGTGTCTCTGAAGCTTCTGATCTGTGTAGGTGACGAAAGGCTGTGAGCAAAGAATTTATCTGCAGTAATGCTGTGGAGGAGTAATGCCCTCACTCATCCCAGTGCAGATGGCAATCCCACCTCTTGACCCAACCCAAAGGCCATGAGCAGGCCTGGTTTCAAAGATTTTGCATGCAGAATTATCCAAACTCTGCTACTAATAGTGGTTAAGAAACATGGGTGGTTAGTTGCAATGGGTGGATGATATCGCTAAACTTCCAGTAGTGGCATTGCCACATTGGAGGTTTCAAAGTCTTCCAGAAGAACATCAAAACCTATAAGACCTCCAGGCCAGTGAAGCCAGGCTTCCATCAGAGGCAGCAGGTTGTCCCCAGTAATATCTGCAACAAAACACCTCATGTAATGCTTGCTCTCACCAAAGTGGGTAGGCATGCATTACAAGCAAAGTCACCAAATTGCTCACATTTCCTTGGGACCTTTTGCCTAACACTTGGGGTTGGACGTATTACAAAAACTTTGCTGTCCTGATTTGGTTTTCATCTCTGCCCATATGTTTATCCTTTGTGGACCAAAGAGAGGATTGTATGATGAAGCCTGAAGAGATGGATAAAAGATTCTGTTTTCTGGATTGTTGCAACATCAGGACCTGGGACAAGTGCACAAGTTCATCACTGATTTCAAAGTCCTTCACTGAACTTCACTCTACCTTACATTATTTTCAGTTATGAACTACCATTTCATTTATTAGTCCTCTAAGAGGAAGGCAACAGTAGGTTTCAGGATAAACTGTGAGATTTGTGGAGGTGACTTCAGGTCTCAGTGGCATGGAGGCACCATGCAGAAACTTGCTCAGCTCTGAGCTCTTGGTTTGTTTTAACCCAATGAATTCCACACTATGCTGAAGGCACCTGAAGCACAATAACGGTTTGAGTCTATGTGAGTATGTATGATGGAGCTCAATGGATAATCCTTCTGCCAAGTCAGAATTCAGACAAACTTCATTTCTATCTGCTAGGAGACTTTGCATATGGATCCTATGGAGCTTCATTCATTCAGTTGCATGCAAATATGTCTCTTTTCTGCTCTGAATAACACCCACTGACTCAAGTAGAACCATGTGAATGATAATAACCAAAAGTAAACAAAGCAGAATTTAACTCTTTTTCTCATGCACTTCTCAGTGTATGTTACAAGTGTGAGATCCAAGAAACATTAATTCTGACAATACCTCTTTGTGTTACACAACATAGGACACCAAATGGAAATATGGAGATTCTCCAGGATTAATAAGATGGAAAAGTATGCTATTTGATGTGATAAATATTTGGAAGGCCACTTTATTGTCAGGAGTATAAAGACCCACCCGTTACTTGGAAAATCAGGACAAAGCAACAGAATATCTCACTTTAAGAAAAACATCAAGGAGAAAAGAGGAAATTATCCAAGAACTGGGGAAACTTGACCAAGGCCTGTAGGGATTTTAAGTTGCAAGACTGTTTGTTGTTTGAACTGACTCACACCGATGCAACAGAGAATTTGTCTTTGGCAGCAGAACTGTTAGAATGGAGAGTTAATGCTCCATCATGTCAACCCGCTGAATCCAGATCATCATGTCTTAATTAAAGTGTTCATGCTATGAAATACCACTGAACGTAAATCCATTTCCTTGGTGTATAGAATACTATGTTTATTTATGGGGTTTGGCTATCACTTCTGGAAAACAGAAAAAAGATATTAAAATATAAAGATTTCCCATTAACAGGAGAAAAACACTGTCATGCCCTAGATTCTCTTCTTAGCTGTTTTTTGTGAGATTCTTGCCTATGGGTCATCTTTTCACACATTAAAGAGGTTTTTCCCTATCTTGGCCAAGCACAATTCAGTCTTATCGGGGTGATGATGTGTGAATAAATAAGACAGAATTTTGGTTTAGAATAAACTCCCTATGAAGGGCTAACTATGCAGGATGAAGTATTTTCAGATTCTCCTCTATTGAACTCTCCTACATATCAGAGTGCCCATCAAGTGTCTGAGAGCTCAAACACCTGAGTCACAGAAGGAAAAAGCTTTCCCCTCCTCTCATGCCAAGTCCAGAAGAACCTCTGCTCTGGATATCTGCACAGCCCTGGAGCAGAATTCCAGCAAAATCTGGAAATTCACCCCACTCAGAATCATTCCCTGAAGTTTGCTTCACAAGGGATGGACAAAGCAGCAACTGCACTAGCTGTATATGTTAAAATATTACATACATCTGTGGAATAGCTACTCTAGTGATGCAGCCAGGAAAAACAGCAGAGCGAGTCAGATTGGTAAAGATGGGATAGATAGAGTAAGTGCCAAACTAAACAAGGCTTGATTATGGCTACACACTGTCCTCTGCCACTCATTTTCTCTTGCAGGGAATTTCCTAGAAGAAGGCCAGCATAAATGGTCCTGCCTAACTTGATAGTTCCCTAAAGTTAACCCTTTCTTGAATTGTGGGGTTGTGCCCTCAACTGGCTTACAAACACACACATGTGTCAGCTAAGTTCTGCTGATGTTTTTGAACAAAAAGCCAGTGTTGGTTTGTTGTTTTTTTTTTTTTGTTTGTTTTTTTGCTTTGGAAAAAAATGCAATGCACAGAAAAGCTTTTTTACCTGCCCTGTTGATGTTCTGCACTTGGGATGCTTAAAACCAAGAAGTGTTAACCCTATAGAACACAAAAGTTACTATAGTGATTGCAGAGTTGTATTCCTTCTCTGGAGCCTCGTCACATTAACCCAAGATGGGTCACAGTACCACAGAAGGTCTCATGTGTTCCATGTTCTCAGAAGAGCTAGGGAAAACACAGGTACCCTGCCTCAGCCCCAAAGTGCCCAAGTTATTTTCCAGCTGCCTTAGCTTCTCTCTCTCTCCCTTTTTTTTTTTTTTTTTTTAAGTGACTGGTAAGATGATAGATAGAAATTTTACCATGTGGCTTCATTTGGGTCAGTTTTGTTGCATATGGATCAGAGCTGAAGTGAGCAATTCCCAGGGCAAAGTAAAGAGAAGGCCCTCGTGCTGTGTACCCTGTTGGAATAGCCATACTGCAACTTCTTGTAGGCTACATTCTAAGCTGTGTGCCTAGGTAGCAGCAAAGACAAAGATCTTCTGGGACCCCTGCAGCATTATAGCTTCACAGTAGCCCATGAATTTAGAGATAAACTGTGAACTGCTTTGAGAGCAAGGTGAAACTTGGACAAGAAGGTAGCCAGTTAATAAATGGCACACTGTCCATCTTACCTCTGCCCCTGGCCAACTAAATTGAATACATATAAATGGACTTTTCTTCATCTCCTAAAGAGCTTTTTTCTCAACAGTCTGAACTGGAATAATGAGAACAGTGGAAGGGCAGCTCAGGAATGATTCATTAACTGCAAAACAGAGGAAAATTCATACCAAATGTTCTTGTAACTGCCCTGCTGCTTCCAACAGCACTTCTTGTGTCCTTTAACTGAGGGGTCACACCTGATGTTAAACTTTCACATGAGGTCTGTACATATAAGGATGGAGACTGTGTGCCTGTAAGATGATCCCTATCAGCATATAAAGTCCACTGTGCACTTCTTTATTAGCCAGCTCCTGAAGTTGCCAAGTCTCCACAGAAACGTAAGAATAGCCATGCAGATTCAGGCAAGTATCTATGTGGGCAGGTAACTAGAACATGTTGAGGGAAGAGTACAAGACCATGGCAAATGCACAATGACACATCCAAAAGGTACTCTACAGGTTCCAGAAATCTGCAGATTAGGGAAAGCACCACAGATTCACACTTGGGAATTTCCATGCTAAATCACAAAGTAAGAGGCAGAGCCATTAAAAACTTTGAGATGTTTAATTCTCAAGGCCCTTAACATTGTGGCTGAAAGAGCTATACCTCAACACCTAAGCTAGGTGTTGTAGCAGCAGCAAAGTCTAAGTTGAAGAGAACCATGAAAGAATCAGAGTCCCTAACACATATGCCTGCTTTTTGATAATCTATAGAGAAAGGCAGACCACATTAAAAGAAGACTAAATTTATAAATCTCATTTTTAAGCCCATCTTCAAGAAAGTGTGGTCATGGTGATATCTCCAGGGAGTATGCAATGCTTGCAGCTCCAGCCCCTTTGAGTGCAGCAACAGTAGAACTGCTGACACGTCTTCAGATCTGGAGCTGCTAATAGAGACCTTATGCAACACTGTAGCTGTTTTATGCAAAAATCCATAAAATTATTAAAAGCTTCTGCAGAATCAAAGAAAACTCGAGATCAGAATGGCCAACAGTTTCTTGGATCAAGCAGTATTGTCAGCTCCAATCTCATTGCCAGGCTTGCCTTCTTTTCTGCTCTCTCTATTAATTTGTTCAGACTAGTTTGAAATGAGTCAGTGGTGCTGCTCCCCCCGAACTGGCTCTGTAACTTCATAGCTATTGCAGTGAGAAACGTCATCCTATGTTTGGCCTGCCTTTTCTTTAATGATTAACTCAAATCTGTGTCCCTTCCATTTTCCTGGCTCTCAATGAACCCATTGAAAAGCCCACTCTCTCTTTTCAAATGTCTCCAAGTAGCTTTTGGGCTTTTATTACCTTTTCCCATCACTTAGGCATTTCTAAACAGAGACATCTGAACAGCTTTACTCCTAGTCCAAGCACTTCGGGCACATGGCAGTTCTATTCCAGAAACCATGTACCTGCATTGCTGAACCAGAGTTTGGGTTAAGAAGCCAAGCTAGGAGGCAGGATACGGTTCAGTTTTAAAGCAATACCATTAATGCATATATACAGCTTTAGAAATGTATCTGGACAGTTACAGTGACATCTAAGGTTTCCCTAAGCATTCCTGCTCTTTCCACCCTGTAATTTTATATAGTGAGCCAGTAAAATAAACAAAGAGCAGGCAGCAATCTGCCTGGAAGTACAATGATCCCAGTGCTGAGGATCTGGACCCAGCTATGAGTCTTGCTTAGAGACTAGTCTTTAACTTTTGTGGACTCATCAACCTTCCTGACTTCATATCTGCTGAAAATGCTACTACTTTATATTACTATTATTGGTAGACAAGTAGTCCATAAGTTGGAAGTGTAGCCACAGAAGTAGCTCATAATTTAGACACTCAGCCTATTTCCTTCTTGTTCCCTTCTTTTGTGCTGAAGACTTCACAGGGTTTTTATCTGGCAATTAAAAACACTTCAGTGGTTTTATTAGCCCTGCGTGTCTTCTTGTTCTGCTCATGTTATTTACTTCTGCTAATTGGTCAGGTATTAAAGAACAAACACAGCAATTAATTAGTGGTCTGACAGAAATTATAAAGAAAAAAGGGCCTTTTGTGGGTGTCAGATTTGAGTCATCCACAGAAGCTTTGAGAGTGAAAGAATGAAGAAGGATGAATCATGGTCAAAAGAAATGTTTTCAGCCATACAGTGTGGCATCCAGTTGTGGGGGGATTGACTATACTTTTAGTCCAGGTTACAATCATTCTTTGAGGAAGGGCTGTAAGGGCTCTGGAATGGCTAGGCTTGATAGGGAGCACAAAGCCGTGGAAAGACTATGTTGTTCATGGAAGCGAGAGTGATGTGGGGTGCTTAGGTGTTCAGGCAGGTTATCTTGGTCAGAGGAAAGACACCTCATCCCTGAGTCAGGACACACACCAATGACAAGAATAGCTGCAACATGGCTTCCTTTCTCAGATATACCTGGATGAATGTAGATGGGTCCTTTTGGCACTCTGGCCTCTATTTTCCTCTTGGAAAACTGAGGGACATCCCTTATACTGTGCTCATTTTGTCCTACTTGCCAATAAACTCTTCAGAATAAATAATTTTTATTTCTCCAGTGCAAAGAGTAGAAATTGCAATTGCATAGGAAGCAATCAGGTCTGCCCCACCTAACAGCAGACATTCTCCAGATCTGCCTCTCCTCCTTGTAACATGGACCATTTTATCTCTGAGGGCAAAATTGCCAATGGGACAACATAATTGGACAGCGGGGAATATTACCCATAGGAAAAACCTCCCATGGGAAACACTGAAGAGGGTTTGTCTTAAAAGAGCTGCCTTAATCACATGGGTATCAAGTTTTCACTTAACAGCAGGGAAGAAACTTCTTTATCCCAGAGAAGACTGCAAGGACAAGCAAGGTTCTTTGGGGCATTTCTACCCTGATTAATAGCACCTACTGAAAAATGAAAATTGAGGAACCTGGATTCAGATATAAGCTGGATGGACCTTTACTGAAAAAAATGAACTTATAGTTTTAGGAATGACTCTGTGCTAATAAGGCAGTTTATAAAAAAACAATGTTTCTAAGGTGCCTTATGCCCTGTGGATGTTGCATCTGGGAGTCGTAGTCAAAGTATCCCTGTTCTTCAATTTTATGTACAATGTAAGCATCTTATGCTGTCCTCGCGAACAAAAGCCATTCAAAGTGCATGACATTTTTAATGTTTATTGAACCCTCCCTATCTTTGATGACCATTTTGGAAAAGGACTTCCACTCCATAACTGTTGGGCCACAGAAAGACTGTTAGGATCCATCTTATTATGAAAACATGGGAAGTTTTACTGAGGGAAGGCAGACAAGTGAAAACTTGCGCTGAAAATGCAAGCATCCATTTCTGTATGCAAAACCCTTACAGTCACCAGCCAACACTCACAGCTCAATACGTGAACAGCTCAGAGGTTATTTTAGGTGATCCAAAATGGTCCTTCTTGGCTTTGTAGTCCATGACTCTATTATAGAAAGATTTCACACCAAAAAAAAGCCCTCTGGTAACCAATCCAGGCAGATAATGAGTCACCCCTCAGATAACAGCCAATGATGCCCAGGAGAAAACAGGATTTGAAGTAGAGGCTTCTGAAGACTACAGAGAGCAGGAGACAAAGACAAAGGATGAGAAATTACACAGTATGCATGCATATACGTGTGTGAAATGAAAAAGGTGCTTCAAACTCTAGCATTCTGTAGTTTTTGGCTTCTCCAGCTCAGAGTCTGCAAAACCCCTCCTGAGCATTTGAGCACACTGCTGTTGCTCTAAAGTGAAGTGATAAGGAGAACCAGAGGAATCTGGCGTATATGTTACCCGGCCAGAGCACAGTGGAAACATCAGTGGATATGTAACCCAGCAATGACCTGCTAAACAGCTGAGAAGAGTAACAGATCTGATTTTCACCCAGGGAAAGGTTGCTATCCCATCTGTTGCTACTGTTGGTGCTACTGCTATTTTTCAACATCCCTTCTTGCAGGGTGTTCTCCAGTCAAACACCACATCATGGAGAACAGCATGGCAACTGCAGAGCTGCCAAAGAGACAGCAGCGAGCACATCAAGGAAAAGTTTGAGGGGTCCCTTCCTCTTGCTTCTGCTGCGCATGCTCTTTGAGGAGACAAATCAGTTGAGGAGCTGAAAAACATCCAAGATTAGACTAACCTCAGAAACAAAACACTCTTCCACTCTGCAGAGAGGTCTCAGACGCTTGAGGTGTGCCTGAGGATGGCATGAGTCAAGCAAGGGTTGCAGTGTCAAGGGCAGAGATGGAATTGGAGCTGCCTGTTTCTGGAGGAAACCTCCCCCTTTAGTTCACAGCCATTGTTCCCTATGCTACCATCTCTTTTGATGATCACCTGTGGAGAAGAGTGAAGTTCCCACTACCAGCCTTGGGAGCTGAGGGCACTTGGTGTGATGCAGTGAAGAACCCATATAAAAGGTTTAAGCTTTGTAAGTGACTTCAGATGATGTGGGCCAGAAAGTATACAGAGAAATACCACTTCTCAGAGTAGTGCAACTGTTCTGAACTGGAGATGAAATCCATGCTTACATGGATGAGAGCATTGCTATGACTTTAACACTGAGAGAGTTTTCAACCTTTCTAGTTCCTGTTTTAGCATAGACACGGTTATTAACAACAAAATTGACATGAATTTAGGGCAGACATGAGACAAGGCCTGAACTGAACATGTAACATTTCTTATTTTTTTTTTCATTTTGCTGAGATGGGACTTCAAAGAGTCTCTTCTC
This sequence comes from Psilopsiagon aymara, assembly GCA_024733675.1. Lineage (NCBI taxonomy): Eukaryota > Metazoa > Chordata > Aves > Psittaciformes > Psittacidae > Psilopsiagon > Psilopsiagon aymara. The sequence goes on from JANRGW010029498.1 coordinate 32,500, forward strand.
TTGCCAGCTCAGGAAGGATATTACTTCCTTTTTATTTCCATGTAGCTCATTAGCTGAAGAACAGGACTAAAGCAGATCCTTCATACTCAGTTCAACCCAAGAGAAACATGTAGCTTGCACTGTGGGAGAGGTACCCAAGCATTCTGCGTGGCTTGTTTGAGATGGATGCAAGAAACTTTTTAGAGCAATACTGGGATTTAGCTGGGACACCAAAATTAATCTTCTTACCATTATGAAAGCAGCAAAGGAGGTATGTCATGAGCATGGGACAAATAAGGATTTCGAGGGTCTCCTCTAAAAATGCAAAATAGGTCTCTTCTCTATTGAGAAGGCTGGGTTTGGCTGGGCCAAAAAACCCAAATCTGCCTGAGGAAAACAATCTACAGAATCATAGGCAATTTCTTGATGGCTCTGGATCCAGTCATTAAACAGGCTTGACATTGTCAGTGTGTAAGAGCTAGTGTTTTTGCAGCTTGTAATGGCATGGCTGGGAGCCATATATAGAATTATATAGACAGGATGAAATATTTCCAAGGGAAAACATGCACAATGAGAATATGCTCTGTTCTTCCCTAAAGCAACAGGCACTGTTGCCAAGCTATGCTCAGTCAAGCTGCTATACGTACCAGGAAATAGGCTTCCTTCCAAAGTAAAGCTATAAAACAAGACAGATAAAAGGGGTTGAAATAAAAATAAAGTGAAAGTGGAAACCTTCTCCTTGCTTATATTCCTCTCTAGACATGGCTAGTTTTTGGAAGATGCTTCCATTACTATCTCCACCAAGGAATCCATGAGCTTCCCCCATGCCAAGCTCTGGCTTATTGCTTCAGTGACCTTGTCTCCTACAGCTCAGTTGGTGACCACACATTCCTCATGCCTGCATAGCACTTTGTAGGTGGTTCATTGCGGTGCCACTGATCTGGTACTCAGTGCCTGCCTAGATGAAAATGAGAAATGACTCCCCTGAAACAGACCTCTTCATTCCATGGCTTTTCATGAAATTTTGAAAGGGAGAAGTGAAGATGTTCGAGAGTAACCATAGAAGAATCACTTCTCTTCCCCAGTTTCAGTTTTCCCATTATCTTTTGGGTGTGAATATTCCACTATATGGATAAAAGAGTCACTCAGTACACACCACTCTCATCGTTGCAGGTTACTAACACATCATCATAAATATTTATGTATCTTCCTTTCCCCTAGCCTTCGTTGAAATCTACAATGAAAGGAGACGTGCTGCATACAGACATTCACTTGCTTCCCTACAAAGTCCTTCAGAGCTTAAGTGTCATATAAAGCAATTATTTGCTATTAACCATTATCTGCTATTAGCCAACGTTCAGGACGTTGAAGCTGTCTTTGTAGGGATGGTGATGCCATTAATGACAGGGAGGGTGGGAGAATGGATGAGGAGGGTCAACATTGCTCTAGTTAATCCCCTCAGAATAAAAATTTCCATTTGAAAACACCAAGATGACACAGTTTGGGATTGCCAAATATTACACTAAAACATTAAGTACAGCAAAGCAGATGTTGTATAGAAAGTACCAATACACATGGCATCCTCTGCCCAGGTATAAGTATGAGCTGGACAAGCAGGGACTGAATGACTTGAGAAACTTGGAACAAAGTAAGTCTTTCTTGCTGTTCTAGCAGCCCAATTTTTTTCAGTCACCGATTTACTCAGTGCCACATATTCCCAAGAAACATTTTGCCTTGTAATGTCCCTTTCCAATGGAAAACAGCTTCTGTTACAACTTTTTTTCACTCTTCTTTGGCTTTGGCCAGCAATGCCCCATGGGGATCTTCTGGGGAGAGTTCAGTGTATTTGCCTGGGAGTGCAGCTTCCCCTCAAAAGATGGTGCTACAGATTAAGAATAGACAGCATGGGACCCAACATCCCTGCTGCAAAAATGAGGATGATTCTCTTTTGGAATTGTTTCAGTACAATGCCAGTGTATTCTGAGAACATTTGTCAGCACTGCTCTCCAAAACCTGGGCACATGCACACATGGGCTGAGGTCAATCAGTACAATCCCAGTGGGACAGAACTGTGAAACAAAGCTTTGGAGAAAACTAAATAAAAGAGGCTTTGAGCTGTGGAAATAGCAAACTGAAGGACACGAAGCTTTGGTAAGGGGGACTACCTGTATTCTCTTTTGTTTAAGGAAGTACACACCTGTGCTGGTCTGATCTGTGTCTGGGATTTTTCTTGAAATCCTGCCTCTCATAGGTTTTCTGATGTCTAATAGAGGCTGTGCTCCCTTACAGCCTGTCTTGGGGGATGACTAAAAATATGCTCTTGATGTTGTTCTATAAAAAACAGTAAAGATTTGGACACTTCCACTCCTTGTTCATCTTCACTATGCCACTAAGAAGTTCTCTGGAGATGGGGTATAGACATGCTCAAGTTAGACATCTCCTTTGCCTCATATAGCCTCCCAGCAGGTATGTAAGGGACAGAGTTGTGCAGAGCCATGACTCAGTGTGAGAGCAGCCAGCAGAGAGAGGCAAAGTTGAGACTGTTTCAACAGTAGAAGCAGAATATGGTCCAAACCCAGTGGGTGTCTTTACAGGGGTAAATTATGGGTGAAAACCAGGCCTGCCACCTCTGCCAAGGAGGACTTCCTCTGCTCTGGTCCATATCAGGCACACAGGAGGTGAGAAGAGGTGGGGCTGTTTATCCAGAAGTTGAGCTAATTTTCAAGAACCTCAATTGCCAGTTTCTTTACCTCAGAAAGAGAGGAAAAGGGGTGACCCAGGTGCTTTAATCAAAGCCTTCATGTGAAGGTTACTCTTGGAAATCCAGCTCCAGCTGGAAAAAGCCAAGGTTTCCCTGCTTGCTCTGCAGGTGGGGGGAAATTGGGCAAAAATCCATCCCAAATCTGGACCAAATGGCCCTACAGTAGTAAGCACTGTTATGTGACCTTTCTGCGGTTATGCCAAGGGTGGCTGGAAAGTGATAGAAAGCATGCAGGAGGAGGTGTGAAGCTGAAGGTTCCTACATGCTAAGAGTGCAGACAGAGAGGCAAGTATAGCAAAAGACATTAATTCTCAGGAGCTGCTATAGTCTTGAGCCTGGGGTCATTACAAAGGTATGATTTACATTTGCAAAATAAGAAATGCACATGGCTGAGGTTTTCTTAGTTGCACCTGCGTCCTATGCTACATAGAAAGTAGTATGGTAGTCCTTTAACAGGTTTCTGAGCCCTCTATCAGTGCACACCATCTCCCATTTTTGAAGCTGCTGGGAGTAGGACAGCAAAAGGGAGTTGGGGAAGTGTTTTCTGGGACAGATACATACCTTTTTTTCCCTTCTTCTTCATTTTGCTATGTAAAGCCCCAGGACAAACATGTAAATACAGTAGCACTGTGGAGTGCAACCAGTATAAGCAGGTGAGAAGCAAGATTAGATGTGTGGAGCTGAGGTTTGCTCCCTGAGAATTTGTCTTGTAGTCTGATGCCATTATGAAAGTTTGTTCAGTTTGTTAATCACAAATTCTGCATCTTCAATCTGTCAACTCCCCTTCCCAAAAGCACCCTCAGACCCCGAAAACTGCCTACTGTTGCAAAACCAGATCTTGCTGTGATATTGGGAGACTACAGGAACAGATGTAAGCCTGTTAGGAGGGAAGATGGATAAGTGATGGGATTTCACTTAGGAGTGATAGAATCTGAAAAAAAAGAAAAGAAGAAGACAAGCTTTAAGAAAATGCAACCAATAATTAATACAGGGATTGAGCTTGCCTGAGGCTAACATGGAGGCCCAGTGCTTAGGAGAGATAAAAGAGGATTAGGTACTTCACTTGTAAGAACAGCATCCATCAGCTCCAGCAGATAAGATAATAGCTACAAGGGCTGTCAAGCCTTGTGCCTCCTGCAATAACGACATTGACTGACAGCATGAATCCAGTTACTTCCACACACCCACATGGACACACAATTAGCTATGTGCTGCAAGCAGGGCTGCTTTCCTTGAGAAACAGAATTGGTCTCTGCAGCTGGAGGCCAGAAACTGAGACAGGAGTCTATTCTAGCAGGGTAATCGATGCCATTGAGCAGTATGGGACTGAGACTGACTCCACTCCTGCACAGACAGAAGGATCTAAGAGTCTAGAAACAGCAGTGGATTCCTCTTTTCGGTGACATTGAGTAGCAACACAAACTCAGAACTGGGACAGAGGAAAAATGTGCGTGTTTATTTTTTAACTGAAGATATAGGTGACTGCAGAACTCTCTGCCATGGGATGTACCTACAAAAAAAAGAAAAAAGAGCAAAGTTAAAGGGAAAACAAAAAGTTGCTGATTTTTCTATCGAGTACAAACGTCTTCACAGTTGCTGGAATGAATTACTGTGAATTTGAAAGGGATTTTAGACCCATTGCTATATAGTGCCTGCCAATTTTGATTATTAGAGGTCGGACAAAGGCTGAACTTAGGATCTGGGATTGTTTCATCCCATGAGAGTGATTCTAACATTTTACCCCTTTCTGGGGCTCTGCTGGAGCTGCTGTCTATTAGAACCAGGACATGTCATTAGATAGACAATGATTCTGCTCTTATCTGTGATCCAAAGAAATAATCTGTGCTATCTCTCTAGAGAAGTCTGAAATGCATCTTTTTGGGTTATATGATATCTTGTTTCAAGAGTCCCTCCCCATTTACCTGGCTCTGGATCCCCAAAACACATCACCGGTGGTAATTCTTCATCCCACTGACAAAACCTTTCCTTGATGTCACGGTGCTTACTCATTGCTTGGAAACCTACAGATGGTTTGCCCTTTGAATCAGTTTTTAGAAGTGGCTTGGTGCCATTTGCCCTCCCTTGAGGCTTCCAAAAAAAGAGATTCCTTCCAAGCTGGGCAATGGTGTCCCCCTTTGTCCAGCAGATTACTTATTTATATTTTTTGAGGACACAAAAGCTCTCCATCCAGATCCCCAGAGCTATATATACTTGGTGTGCCTTGCTCTCATATTAGGGCTTGCAAAGAAGGAAAACATCTTGCTGTGCTAGCTCAAGCATTTCACAGCATTGTGCCCTGGCTCCCAAGATGGTTTGTCTTACTGGCCAGCTGCCGCTGCCTCTGGGTTGAATTGCATCAGCCCCTACTCATGCTTAGCACTCAGTGGGCCAAACTCTGCCCTTACTCGGATTCAGGGACAATCTTAGCAGAGTTGCAAAGGTAAAAACAAAGTTAGAATTGGGCCTCCTCTTCCATCCTCCTTCCCTCTCTGGAGAGGAAGAAGATTAATGGGAGTTTGCTTTGCCTGGTGTTTTCTGTCTGTGAAAAGCTATTCACTTTCAGGGACTGTCAGCCTTGGACTTTTCAGATCAGTGTGGCTATACCAATGTTACCCTGCTGCCCAGAAAAATTTATTTTGTTTGTGCATGCTAAAAGACCAGTCGTTTAAAAATACATGCCCTGAAATGCCAGGACACATAAAACACTGGTGAGAATTGTGGGATTTGAAAGTTTATTTCAATAAATTGCTGCTGGAGGCAGGTGTTTCATCACAGATTTCCATTTTTTCATTGGTAGCCGGCATAGCTTCAGAGGAAACCCTAAGGGAAAAATTAAATCCCCTGAAACCCCAGCAGGCAAATAAATCTCTCTCTGTCACATGTAGTGCTTTTTGAAGTCCTATAGTTATTCTGAAGAAACATATACAGAGTTAACAGTGAAATAATTTTGATGGGCAAACTATCTCCTTAGTTAAGAATTTACTAGCATTGCATAAGCTTCCCGTAACAAGGTAACCAGATATAAACTGGCTGCTAAAAATAGCTTTTCTCTGTTAGTCTGTCCCTAATTAACTTGGTTCAGCTGTCTTCAAAGATGCTATTTAAATCCATCCATCTTCAAGAGGCATGGAGGATACTGATACACAGAGGTGCATGTCAGCTCATGATAGTTTGTATTAATTACTGGGCTATATGTGTGTTTGAACATAATTCTGGAAGTGATGGAAATCAGCCTGAAGGGAAAGATTGACATCAGGCTTGTCCTGTGATTCTTAAGAAAGATAACCTGAGATACTGAAGGGAAATGGTTGGAGGGGCCTCCAAGTTCTGGTCTTTGCAATGTCAGTAAATAGAAATGCTGTGCATCTTACTGGAACTAGATTGCTTTGTAAAGAAAGATTGTTCAAGTAAACCATGTTCTGATCCAGGCAAGTGAAATGTCCCCGGGATACAGGGAGTCAAGAAAACTGTTTCACTATGGATTTGTGCCAAGTATCCCCCCCAACATTCCCTACCTTCTCTCTCCTCTCTCCTGAATGGACCTCTTGTCATGTTCCTACATTCTGTATCCCCTTTGTCACCTTCTCTCCTGTTCCTAGATCTTGGTAAATGGTCACATACCTATAGCTGGTTCCAAACTCTGCACCTTCTGGCCGAGCACAATATATAATCATTGGGATTACAGTGTAGCTTTTCCCTTGCAAGAGAGCGTTAGCGGGCCTCTAGGTCCTCTAATCTGCCTTTGTTCACTGGGGAACATAATGTCGTTGAGTTTATACTCAAAAACTGGTTGAAGTTTCTTGATTGAGACAGATGGCTCACATGAAAGCATAGGCTGGATGACAGTAATTTTGAGATCGTTAATATTATTTCCATTTAGAAAGCAAGGATACAAATAAATGGCAAACCTGGAGCTGGAAGACCAAAGCAAGGAAAGCAATGACTCTGGAAAGTGGTTTGGAATAGTCCTTTGAACAAAAATACTTTTTTGTTTTTCTCTCTCAGGGGACCAGACCCAGGAGATGTTAATAAAAATTATCATGAAGACAGCCTAGGGGAAGGGTATGACTTCTTCACAAATCACTCTCATCTACCACTACTACAAGGATAACTTTTGCTTCAGTTGTCCACACTTCAAAAAGGGCCTTGAAGAACACAAAGAAGAGTTCAGAAAGTGACACTATTTGACTCAGAATCTGAGAAGCCTGCTTTGGGTGAGGGAGCAGATGGATGCTGTCTGATTAAGTGGTCCATAAAACAGCAACAAGACTTTCAATTGCCTGTATGAGGACTATATTCCAGAGAGCAAATAGTTCTCTGATAAAGTAGTGCCAGAGCAGAACGAGGCCTAGAAGTCACAAGACAAACATACTAAAAATTACCAGATGCTGGAGCATAAAGGGGAAAGAGTTGCCTGCTCTTCAACCCAGCCCAGCTGATCTTGCTTCTGAGAGGACAGAATTTGCCACATCCTACATGTATGACCTAGAGGCAGAGTCGCCCCTGAAGGAAAATATTTATTGCTCCATGCACAGTATTACCTTCTCCGAGGTCCCATCATGTCAATATTTCTATACAGACTGAGTATGATCTCTCATAGAAGGTAGTGGATTGGATTAGCAAAGGTAAATGCCAAGATTTGAAAGAACTCCACTATGAAAGAAAACTAGGCTTTTATATCAGCATTTCAGGGGTACTCAGCTGTTGATTTGGAGGTCCTTGCTATGGGCTCAGCACAAACCCATTTACATGAGCACCTCTGGCATATTCAGCCAGCACCTTGTTTTCACAGCTTGGCTCCCAGCTGTCCTGACCCCTGTTTCAAGAGGCGCTTGACTATGACAGCAGGAGATGTACAAAGTGGCTTTTGGAAGGCTCTACAGAGTGACTCAGCAGCTCAGCTCCAGTTACAGGTCCCAGAATCCACTTGGCACAAATCCTTCCTCTTCTCACTGCTAGGCTACTGCTCTGCTTGCTGCAGCACAGCTCATCCTTGCCCTCACTCACCCCCACCGTTACTCTGGCATTCTGCTTCACCTTCCTTTCTGTAGGAACCAAAGTTTTGCCAGGGCTTTTCCCTCCCACAGAAGGCTCCTCCTTGTAGGATGCTCCTCCATGTAGGATGAATACAGATGAGTTTTGGTCCTGTCTGAAGACAATAGGTGGAAGGTATTTCCCCCCTGCTCCCTGGTTCCCCCTACACTTCCCTCTCCCATGCTCCTGTTCTGCATCAGCCCTTTGGAATTCTTTTAATCTCCAACCCTTGCAACTTGACTGCTTCTTCCTGTCTGGATCGAAGTTGAAAGCTCCATTTGTTTAATTTGGCTTTTAATTGACCTCATCCAATGCTTGTTGATGTCTCAGCTAATCTGTGTTTCTCCCCTGCTTATCTGGTGCAGTCCTTTGAAGTCCCCAACACAATAAAGTGTCCTCTGAGAAGACAGAAGAAAAGATGCCTGGGGCAAAATTTCCTATCTAGTTCTTACTGTCCAGTCAATATTTTAGTTGTCCCTCACCTCTGAGACAAGCAGGAGAAGGAAATACAAAATAATTTGCATCTAACCCCACTTAGCTGGATATTTTGGTGACAAACTTCTAAACAAGCACATCATTCAGCTCTCCATCTGTCAATAACAGCAGGTAGTACGAGGCTGCTCTTTGCAGAGGTATGGCAAAGTCCAGATCCCTCAGCATTTATGAAATGTTAGGTGCTGTTTGGTATGATGGGAGAAAAAATGTTGCTGCCAGTGCTGTCTGCAACTACCAGGTTTGCCTCGGGCTGCTGGGGGAGTTAGATGTGCAAATGTCACTGAAATGGGAGAAAAGATGGATGAACATTATGGAAAGCACCTAAAGCTAACTGTTACCTAACATGTTAGCCAAGCCATTCCCCTTCATCATGCCTATGTCTGAAGAGGCTAAAATGGGGTTTGTCAGCCTCCCTTTGCTTGCCGGAAGTTTGAGCTAAAAAGGTAGGCTAGGTCTGTCTTATGAGCCGAATTCAGGATTTTCTGTCAGGTATATTCATTTCTGAGGTTGTGAAACTTGGCTGGGACTTCAGGTCCCACCTTAAGTGCAGGTGCCACCATCTCAAAACATTTTTTTCCTGAACTCAAGTACTTGTACTGGAGACAGTAAAAACATACCTGGAGAGCTTGGATTTAAAAAAGAGGCTTAAGCACCTTGGTCTGCTGCAAGATATCTAAAAAGCATTGTTTAAGAATCTGCCATTAATAACTGGTCTCCACTGAAAGCTAGCATGATTTGGGCTCCTAAGTGATAGCATGTGTTCTTGCCTTCAGTGACGAATGCTTTAAAGCTTCCAAGTTTCAAAGTCAAAAATGGGAAGACAAATACATCCTTGGTGTAATGGATACAGCTCCCATTGATTTCAGCTTTTGGGAGACTGCAGTTATGAAAGTGTTCTGTGCAAATTTTGCAAAGAAATAAAAGACTTTGCAGAGGCACAGCAGGGAGCATTTCAAATCAAAGGATATGTTCTGCAAAGCTGTTTGCTCATGAGTCATTGCATGAACAGAGTCCAGGACTCAGAGGAAATAAAAGGGTCTTACTAAAAGCAATATACCATTGAATGTGTTTGTATATATGTGCAAAGCCCAATCTTGGCTCCAGAGGCATCACAAAGAGTGAAAAAGCCCATGGCAGGAATTTAACTTGGTTCCGTCAGATATAAGACTGTTATTTTCATCCTGAGACAGTGAACTCCACTGTTCACTGTGCTGCCCAATTCTGACTTCAAGAGCTTGACATTCTGAGCTATTAATTGTTGATGTTATTTACTCATAAAAATCACTGTCTGAGAATGCAGAGAGAAATGCATTAAAATGTGTAATGCAATGGAAGCATAGGATCAAACTCAGATCTCTGCCAGGAGAGGGAAAGATTCCACCCACCAGGTACTCTCCAGATGTGCAAAGCAAGGAAGTTATAGATGGAGACACGAGGTTTATATCTATATATATATCTTGCAGTTCCTCATGCAAACTTTTTGACAAAATTGCAACATAAAAATCCATTGCCAAAGGGCACAGTGAGAAATGTTTCAGCTGAAATAAAATGTTCTAAGAGCTGGTTAGACACTTCATGTCCAGTTGAGAAAAATTAAAAGATCTCTACAGAAGAAAAGCTGTGCTGGTCGCTTTTGCAGAATTAAATGGGGATCTGCTGTATCAGGTCTTCTTTACATGACCTCCTTTTCAAATTTACTTGCTATATGGTTCCTGGAAGAGAGACTAAAAAAAAAGTGGTGCCTGTCTTCATCCTCCCTCATACATACCACTCAGGTTGCAGACAGCTCACACAGAGGAAAATTAAGCTTGGCAGAGAAAAAAAATACCCCTTGTGTATCTTTGATATTTCTAAATTGATATTTCAGTTATCTCTGTTTTACACCAACTGAAATGAGCCCAAATTTTCTGGTAGCACGTGTGTTAACATGGCTTCTATTTTATTAAGAAGAAGGAGAAGAAAAAAAATCATGGCAGTCATTTAGCTGTAATGGCCAAGATATAAAATGTCAGTTTTATTTATGGCAAGTAGCTGGGTAGAAAATATGTCCTGGCATCACTTGAGATTTCAAGAACTCTGTTTTTCTTTTTCTCTTGCTGCATGAAATAATGCTGTATTCTTAACAAACAAACAAAGCAAAACAAAGACAGAGACAGCCCACCCCAGCAAGAGGGATCATGCTCTTCTCCCCAGATTACCACCTCCAGAGTGAGGGGGCCTGCTAGAGATGTGGGGACACAAAAGTCAAATCAGATGCAACAGGGACTTAAACCCATGCTTTCTATCTCTGAGTTCACACACTAATTACCTGAGAAATTAGCACTCTGGAGCTGCTGTTTTCTGCTCTGTTTTTGAATAAAATTTCCATGCTGGACCTGAAAACTATTCTTGTCAAAAAAAAAGAAAAAAGAAAAAAGAAAAAGAAAAAAAGTGTCACTGAAGTCAGCCCACCCTTGCCACGTGTGCAGCTGTCGATGAACCCACATTTTCCGACAACAAACACTTCCATTGGAAAATTCCTTCTCAGTTCTCAATGATGAGCATTAATTTATTCCTTCTCCAAGTCCCCAAAGCTGCTCACAGAGTCAGCAATGCCCAGAATGTGGCTGGTAAAACAACAGCCACACTGAGACTCGTGAACAGCAGCAATCTGGCTTTGTGTTACCAGTACGTGAGCGTAACATGTGTAGCATTGCTGTTCCTCTTGACTTGAACCTCTGACAAGCTTTAAAGTACCATCTGAACCAGCTTCATAAACAGGTTTTACCAAACTACAGCTGTTAGCATTTCTGGCATTATTTTTAGCATACGGTTTCACTCTCCCTCCATTATAATCGATTATCCTGTGGTTTATATTTATATATTATATATCTTGTTTCCAAGGGAAATCTCCTTACAAGACCACCATGTCACTGACCACAGACAGACAGAAATCTGCCCTGGCATGCTCTTCTTATCTGAATGTGAAAAGTGACATCAGGCAGAGCCCTGCCTTTCCTTACACTGGTAAATTAGACAGCCAGGTTCTGTAAACACATTTTTTTTCTCTGCTTCAAAGAGACTTTATCTGTCCAAAAAGAGCTGAGTATGGATTTCTGAAAGCAGGCTTAGATCTCTCAGCCAAGCACATGCTGAAACCTTGGTTCTTCTATCCCATGACAGCAGAATTATAAAAAGCAGGGCAGTCCCTGCTACTTTTAAGCTTCTGCTTCTACTGGCATCCCAGGGTTTCCTTTTCCATGCCAGCAGAATTTTGGGTAATGGTGCCAGAAAATGGATTTTCAAAATCTGGATCTGGACACTGTGTGGCCCTAGTTTAGACAATCTTCCCCACCTCTGGACTGGATAGTCTGTGAGGCTAATGTGACTTTGTTAGCAGAAGGGTAAGATGGGTCTTCTGGATGCTTCTCAGTAGGCAGGCGCTGACTTCCAAAAATAACTTCCTTTTTCTTCTGTTAATTAATGTAGTGTTAATTGCAGTGTTTTCCTGAGAGTGAGAAACCTCATCATCTGCAGCATTTGCCAGACCTCGTGCACAATGACTGGATGTGCCAGGCGTTTTCAGCTCCTCTAAAAATGAAGTAGTTTATGGAGTTCAATACCCAGGGCAAAACCACTGGACTCCCCACAGGAGCCAGAAGCCTAGCTGCTCGCAGAGGAGGCTATGAGCTGAAGATGTTTTGTACATAGGTGTTTGTCAATGCCATTTAGGAGAATGGTTCTTATGGAGGAGTCTCTGAGAAGGTAAGAAAACAATTCCCAAAGATCATCAAGCAGGAGCCTCACTGCTTCAGACACTTAAGACAGACGCCCAGCACAGTGCTGCTGAGGCATCTGCTGTGTGAGTAGGGCTTCCTGCATGAACAGCCACCACACCATCAAAATAGCTGAAATACATAAAACATCCTGAAGAATTATGACTGACATAGTAAAGACAGATCTTGCTTACAGGCCCTGGGAGATGGCACAGTCATCACTACAGGAGGTCTTAGGCAGGATGCAGGAAGAGTGGACAGGGAGATGAGTGAGAGGATCTCTTGAGTTTCTTCCAGCTATGTTTGTTAGAGTGCTTTATTAATACAAGACTCCAATCTAGTGAATGAAGACCTTACATAATCCAGACACTGTAATATGAGTGACAAAATGAGGACAGAAATAAACTGCACAGTTTTTAACAGTGGAACAGTTTATCTAGAAATGGCCTGGGTTCTCTTTTGCCTGATGCCTCCATCAAGATTAGATAGCATGCTGATAGTTATGTAGTAACTCTACACAGTTATAGTCTAACACAGGCTACATGAGGTCTGCTCCTCTTGCGCTATGTTAGTGTTTAATTGTGATTTTCAAGTGAATTATTGGCCTGAATTAATTAATTGCTGATAATGTGACCATGAAGAGATTGTAGCAGAGAGACACTAGAGTAGGTGGACTGTAGATGGACTTGCCTTTACTACCGAGCACAAAAAGCACAGGAAAGTTGTCTGGAAAGAAATGGCTCCCCTTACTACTTTCTCTTTCAAATGTAGGTCTCTACATGTCACCCTTGAACAGATGAACTGCAACTGACAAGGGTGCTCTCCCAGATCCAGAAGAAAGGTCTTTCTTTCAAGGCCATTCTTCAGTAATTATCCCAAACAAAGCAATCATCTAGCAAAACAAAACAAAAAAATCCCAACAAACCAAATCTCAATCACAGATGATGCCTAACATGAATTCCTGGAATATTTATAAGAACTGAATTAGTATTGCAATCTTCCCAGTTTCTTTCCCTGGTATTGCATTCACATTTACCAGTGTAAATGGCTGATATTTACCATGGTAAATGACCTAGGAAGAATCTGTGTGCTCATAAAAATCGTGGATGTACATGTTATGTGTAGTGAATTGTTGGGGAGGAGCAAGCACATTCTCTTGATGTTACCCCATCAGAACATCATAGCCCAGCCTCAAGGACCTATTCAAACTAAATAAAGACCTAGTCCATGTATCTGAGCATAGTTTAAGTACAGCATATTAACAAATTCAGTGGCAATATATGGGAATGCATCTTAGTACATAAGTGACTTTAGTGTTTATGTATTAAGAGCTATACTGTGCCAAAAAAATATGTCAGTCTCAAGCAAGTGATGAAGTTGCTCAGATTATGCTGCTGTCAGAATTGATCCTAATAAGCAAAGCCCAAAAAATAATTTCAGGATACTTTGTTGTGCACATACCTCTGGGAATATGTTAAACCAAATAGCAAAATATCTGGGTTGAACTGTTGCTGTCAGTATTGTAGAATCATGAAAGATAATGTACTCTCTCTTAACTGCTGAGGGGAGACGTTTTCCTTAAGAAGTTATTTTGCAGCTTGCAAAGGACCAGACTCATCCATATTCAAAAGCTGCAACATAGGCCATGTTAAAACAGTCTTTTATTTCTGGAGATTACAAATGTGTAAGAAATACAATTTTGGTACCCAGAGCAAGGGTCTTCTGTGTTCTCTTACCTGAAGAATTGCCATGGTTTTAAGGCATTATTCTCCCCTTAGGTCTTGGTTCAGCAAAATGCTTCAGCACATGGTTAATTCTAATCGCTTAAGTCATCCCATTTGAATCAGAGCTTAAACACTTTGCTGAATTGTGTTTGAAGTGGGGAACAAGTGCTTGAATTTTCAAAAGTCTCTAATTGCAATTAGCTATGCCAAGGGTAGTTTTTCATCTTTCTTCTGTATTTGGTGGACAGTTCGGATTAGAAAAGAAATTACTGCAACTCTTGTTTTATATACAAAACCATTCTGACTACATGATGGGAGATTGTAATGCAAAGATTTGTTTTAGAATAGTTTTGCACTGGAATTTATCCCAGCTTTTCAAAATAGAAGCTCTAGTTATCTTAAAATCCCAGTTTGTCTTATGACAGCCTTAGGTCTTGTAATTAAGATACCACAGCTTAACAAGTTACCAAGCATCAGCTAAGCTGAGGTAATTGTCTGGATGCAAACCTTACAGTAAATGTTTAGCCTAAATGCTGAGTCAATTTATCCTTAGGCAAATGCAGAATAATGTAATTTAACATTTCAGACTAAGCTACAGTAAATCACTGTGTTTTGTCACAGGTAAAGAGAAAGGATGTAGGCAGTTGCCCCAGCTGAGGAAAGACATGATAACTTACAACCCCGGTCACTTGATGAAGAGTTTGAGCCCTTTCACACTGCTGGGAATGTGAAACAACTGATGCTTAGCAGTTCTGCTATATTCTTCTACAGGGGTTTACCATTTACTGATCTAGGGTGATAGTCCAAATCCAGCACACAGTGGTAATAGCTGAAATGACTGATGGCATTCAGTAAGGCTGGTTCTCAGCCCATTTTTGGAGGATATGTGTTCATCACAGGAATTGTTACAAGGAAAATAGAAGAAAAGGAGCAATTTGCCCATCTGAACAAAGATAATGAGATCCCCAGAAGAAAAGATAATCAAGGAAGGGTATGGTAGAAACCTGCAAAGTCATGAATGTCTTTGAAAGAATGGATAGAGAATGATTGCCCACTGTCCCTTCCCATTCAAAAACTAGGAGACACGAGAAGAAAGTAAGAGGTAGGACCGAAAAGGAAGACACTTTTTCAGACATTTTGCAGTTCAGCTGTGAAACTTCTTGTTGCAGGTTTCTGTGGTTGTGGAAGTTTTATTTGGGTTCAGAAACAACTAGACAAATCCACAGAAGTAAAAACCATTAAAGAGCGTTAACAAAAAATAACATCTTGGCTCAGGAGTTCAGTGAGCCACAAATAGTTTGTTCTAGAAGTACCTGAAAAAGAAGGAGTCAAGCAGAACCTGGCTTCATGGATGAGCAAACATGCATGTCCATTGAAGGGGGCGCAGTGCACATGGTGTGGGTATATCATGAAGGATGATCACAGAAGTTCTTGCAAACGCTACAGCCTTTGGACAACATCATCTTGTGTATAAAATGTCAGCCTCAGCAGAGAATGAGGGCCAAGACTGTGCCACAGGGGTGAACTCATCTGTTGCTTTAAACCAGAGGCGTTTTAAGGAAGCAATTCCTTCAAAGCATTGCTAAAGCACTCTGATGTGGTGCATGGAGTGGGGGGTTATTCTACTGGGAATTTGGCATGTTCAAGTGTGTACAATCATCCCTAAGGCCTCTAGGGTTTGCATTTGATGGGGATAAGAGGCAGCTGTATGCAGATTCATGAGTAATGAGGTCAGGAACTGAAGCAATTCTTGCCAGACACCTTTGCCTGGCAATTTTACTACTGACATGTAAGCAGCCAGGGGAACTTAAGATACATATCAAGAATCATTAGGTTTGATCTATAGACCATAATAACAGCTCACAGGATACTGGAAGTAGCACAATACTCTTTAAATATTAATTTGCTGTTCAGAAAAGGAAGAGAACTTGTCCAGTGTGGTTCAACAACAGACATAGAGGATCCTTGAAATTACTGTTTTCCTAAAGCGAAGAGACTGATTTAAACACCATGGAAGTCAGGGACAAGCTTAATAACGGAAATGTGCTGAATTTAAGTCAATGGAAAGAGCTGGAGAACAGAGAATGACATTCAAGCATCTTTTCCAATGGTTAAAAGCTTAAAAGAGTTTAACTTGAACCTTGAGGATCTGAAAACTAACAAAACTGTCAGCGATGAGATGGAGACTGGGATAGGAATTTGAAGAAGTCTTTCCCAGTCAGAGCAGAAGACTTGAAATTTCCTTCCACAAAGATAAGCATAACATTTTCACTTACGAAAGTATATCTGATGGCTCAAATGGGGAATACACAAGATGGGGAATAAAAGGCTGGCAGCAGTTCCACATTCCCCAACATGAGTTGAGGATGTAGTCCAGGCAAAATAGGAGACAGGATTTCAAACTGCTATGAAAAATGGATGCATAAAGGTGTACAGTGCTTTGCAGGGTGTCCAAAACAATAATATCCATCCAACTTAGCATCAGTAAAGTCTTGGCTACAGTGCCATTTTATGAGCATCACACTTCAAAAAAGGGACAAAGCAACTGGTGATAAAAAAGCAACAGCAGATCGAAGATCTAGAAGACTGTAAAAGAAGGACTGAAAATTTTACAGTGTTCAACACACTCTTTGCCTTCATATTTAAAGAGGAATGGATATAGAGGAAGATCACGGGTTCTGTGGTGAGCAATAAAAGAAGTGGAAGGCTTAAACAGGCAAGGGAAATGTCAGCTTTGCACTGGGAAAATTGGAAAGGCAGTAAAGCTCCAAACTGTCTGCCTGGTAAGTTGGAGTATCCCCATTATTGAAGGCTTACGAGGACAAAATAGGCAGATACCTGTGAACAGTGAAACAGGCAAGGCATGTGCACTTCAACAGCCTTCACACAAGGTGCTGCTCACAATGACCCCAAGTTACAGCTATGGAGTCATTCCTACCCAAAGTCTGCTACTGTCACTGACACTTCACTATTGTACCCTTTATATTGGAGCAATGGGCACTTCTGTTATTTAAGATGCACTTACAACATTCTTAGTCCAGAAGCCATGCATACCAGGAGATGCCTCCAAAGGTTTATGCAGCTTGTGGCTTAATGCCAGGACAATAAAAAAACAAACAACTGCACAGTGGAAGAAAAGTACCATTCTTTTCTCTTTTTGCCAAGTTAATACTTTCAAACTTTGTAATCTTAACTTTCTGCCATGTCAGAGGCCTTTTCATAGTGTTTGATTAATAAAACACTACTTTTGTTCATGCAACCTCCCTATTGATACGATTTGTTGAAGGCATTAGAGGTGACGCATTTAAACCACCCTCAGTGACAAGTACTTTGGTATTTATAGGCCCCTTTAAATGACCTCCTATCATTGGGTGCTGTATATTCAACTCCATAACCACTGTCCTGCTTTCTGCATTCTGCAAGTCTAAATCTCCTGGTGTTCCTGGATAATGTTTTTTTGTTGTTTCTCACATAAAGGCAATGATATCAACAAGACTGTTTTAAGATGAGTTGTAGACATTCAGATGGAAACTCCTCAAGGCTGGGGATGGAAAAACACATTTAGGTGTTCAGTTTGACCCTTCTCTAACTCTGGGTGCTTCTGATAGGAGCAGAGTCACTACAGACACTTTGTGCATATATTTGTGCACTAAAGAGGGGTGTTTCCTAAGGAAAACATACCTAAAACAGACCAAATTTTGAAACTTCACAACTGTCACTATGGAGTCCAGGTATGGATCCTCACTGGGTGACAATCCTGACATGAGTACTTCAGTTTTAAGCATCTCAGAGATGACAGGCTGCATCCAGGTTCATTTAATGCTTTACAGAAATTAGACTTCTCTTTGTTTCTTGTTCACATAACCTCACCTGAAAAGATCAGTTGTCAGTTCTTTGTCTCATGTGAGGGAGCTTTCCCTTTAGACTTTGTATTTCTTCGCCTCTTTTGAGGACAGTACAAAAAGGTTTCCCGAAGACCCAATGCTACCTTCTACTGGGTTCCCATCACTATCATTCCCATGAACAGAAATCTGCCGCTTCTACTTGGCCAGTAGAAAACCTACCTGTCTCCCCCTAGAGTTGGTGCTTTCAGAAGAATCATCACAAGGTCTAAGTTTAATCTTTAGTGAGGAAGTGCAGGCAGACAGCAACACAAACAGTATAATGTTGTGAACACTTTCTGGTGAAAGTGGAGTTGCAAATGGAATCAGGGCAAAGTCGTATTTGCTTATGTCAAATGTCAGCAAGCAAAGACCTACACATTTCTAGTTCCTGTGTCAGGGAGAATGTGAATGACCATTCTAGTTCTTCAAAGTTGGGGCTTAACTCCAAGCTAAACTGATCATGGAGGTACTAGGGGGTGCCAAACACTGTCTACATTTTTTCAGGGTGTCCTGTTAAGCTGTGACAGTAATATTCATTTTGACCACCCAGCAGACTTTCTTGCATGAAGAAAGCAAAATAGTTGTTAAGTCTCCCATCTGTAAGGTTCCACCAGGGAAAAATGAGCAGTTATAGCTTTCAAAAGGCTTAATAAAAATGTGTTTTATTTTCTGTCCTTTGGGATGCCATAGCGAGATCATCACAGAAGTCCCTGGACCATCCAGTTTATGGCTATGATGGAAAAGCTATTAAAAGTTCCTTCTGTGATGATACCATTTATTTGGTTCTCCAGCCACCTCTTTTCCCTGCTGTCAGTCTCTGGTGATGAGTTCAGGTGCAGCAGGCACTCAGAAGAAGTATTGTGACAGCAGGTTTAATTTCAGCAGGGGACTAAGATGGGGCCAAAAGCATTAAAGGTGATTTAAGGCAGGTGGGGCTAAACCTGTCATGTGTGTTTCAAAATGCTCTGTTATTTCTAATGTATGATTACACTTGTCCCAATGGATCATCCCTGGATTTATGATGTTTGCATAAATGCTTGGCTGTAAATTAGAAGGTGTTTTGAGCTGTGCCTCTCTTAGCTGAAAGACATAGATTTGCAGTCCCTGCTGAGCCATCAACCATCCTAGGGGAGATAAGCTAAGAACTTAACTCTTGGGTTCAGCAGTAGTGAAACATGCAGGACTGCCAATGTTTCTGGAAGGTACGATGTCTCTTTTACAGATGAGTTGTGTTCCAGTGCTTGGGCAGGGACAAGGAAGGTAGGAGGCATTTGGCTTCCTGGTTATCTGTTCTTGTAGCTTGGTGGAAAGCATGACTAAGAGTTGGTAGTATCTAAGTTTGTGTCTTTGGAGTTCCAGCTTGCTTTCACCTGCTGAGTGAGGACCTTTCCCAGGGGGCACAGTTTCAGGTGTGTTTCAGGTCCTGCAGGCTGGTGTGGCAGCTGCTGCCAGATGTGGTGCTAGTTGCATCTCTCTCAGGCTACAGAAAGTAATGCCTAGCCATGCCGCCCCAATCGTCTATTGAGGCAGACTTTGAGCTATTTGTTCAGCTGGGGCAAGTTTTCCTTCTTAATCTTTTCAGCTTGGCAGGAACACTGCTGAGCACACAAGGAAGCTCATCAGTTGCTGGCTGGATGTTTGGACAAGGGGATAACTCCTGCTGAGGCTGGTGAGCTCCAGTCCTGTCTAATTTACATTGTTATTTATTCTGCAGGCATTCCTGTGCTTCCTGAGTACAAGCTGGCTTTTCAGCACGTTTACAGCCACACTCCCACAGCGAGCTCAGCAGTGACAGACAACTACACACAGAAGCAGTAACTCCCTTGCATCATGGAGGACTAGTGCTTGTAGACCAGCCACCCCCTTCTGTGGAGAACAAAGAAGACTGATTCACCACAGTCCATCTACTTCAGGTTCTGGGCCTTGTATTTTGTTCAGATTGCTGCAGGTTTCAAGTCAATTTTCCAGGTATATCTAATTCCCAATTAAACCTGGAAACTAGGGAGTTGTTTGCTTTTCACCCTCCAGATGAAATTAAGGTGACTTGGTCAATGGTACTTGAGCTAGTGGCACAACACATGACCAAATGTGACTGCTGGGTCACTCAGAAAGTCAGACCTGCTTGTCCACCCTGCAAGCTCAACCAGAAAGGTCTGCACAGGGCAGGCATGTGCTGGCCTGCAGGACAAAAACATGCACAGCATCTGACTGCAGGACTTGGTGAATGCTCACCAGCTGGTGGATGGCAGGAGGTCATCTGTGGGGACTGCCTCCAACGTGTGACACAGCAGAAATTGCTAGTCTTTAGCTGCGAGAATGGATGCCTCATCTCTAGGGCTGTGTCCTTGGTTCAGCTCTAGCAGTTATTATGTCACATCTGAGGTTTGATAATGCTGTAAGGAGCAAAAGTCACTTCTCAGTACCAGAGGGGCCTAGCTGCACCATTGGTAGTGGATCTCTCCAATAAACAGCAGAAGAGAAGGAAATCCTTCATGGCTTGAGCTGAGGGGTCTCTCCATGAGCTGTGATATCTGGATCTCCGTGAAAAGAGGAGGAGAAAAGATTACCTGCTCTATTACTCCCACTGGATCTCTACAGGTCTTGGTACTTGTTTCAATCAGACCTGTGAGGTGATGGTGTTAGGAATTTGCACCCCAACAGGACTGTGCATATAGTAGTGTGGGTTGGACACCTCCCTGCTGACCAGCGAAGACAAGTGGATAGTGGGTCATGGGGAGATGGAAGACCAGCACCACGTGAAATCTTACTTTAGCTCCTAACCTGTATCAAAATATCAGTGAGACAGTACTTGGTTACTCCTCTGTGTGATGAAATAAATGTCTCCCTCCAGACTAAGAATAGTGTTCTGGAGGTAAAATCCTTTTGCTGTCTCAAAGTACTTGAAACTCTTAGGTGTTGTGTGGTCATTTGAATGCCCATTCTGACCAATACATTCCCCTGTTGGAATGAACAGGAAGGAAACATCACTGCAGCCAGTAAACCTCATTCTGCAGAGTCTGATGCCCATGATCAAAAGCCACACTTTGTCTTTTCACTGTCACTGCCTCCTCTTGGTTCACCCTCTCCTGCTTCTGTAAGTCAGATATTAGTTTGGGGTGGCCACAACTGCTTGTCAGTGGGAATGGAAATCAAAACGTGCCATTCGTTTTGAGCAAAACTTTGAGTCTGCTGGGATGGAGTCAATCCTTGACAAGGAGAGCTTGGATTTGGTGTCTTCCATGGCAGTCAATTGCACCTGTCTGAAACATTGACAAGACAGTTAAGAACTGGTAAATGAACTATCACTGCATAGACACAGCTTGCTGTAAGAAAAACCTAAACAAAATTTTGTCTCTTGTAATAGCAACTGCCAGTGGGGATTTTCACTCCATGCTTGTTGCCTCCTGGAATAGATCTGCCTGCCATGTAGTTCTCATGATGGGCACAAGCCTCAGAGCAGGAACTGCTGGTCCCAATAGAGTATCACCTGCGAGGTGATGAAGACAAACAAAGGCACCTCTTTAATTTTTATAGCGCTGCTAAGCCCTTTCTTTTGTAGGGTTGGATTTAGCTCAGAGCCCATGGCTGCCTGATGACGTGTGAACGGGATGTCAGCGAGAAACTGACCTTAGAGCTGATGACAAGTTGTACTGGCAAAAACTGGTGTAGCTGAGTGAAGGCGGAAACCGTGTAGCAGCAAAACCAAGGCACATTTAGTGAAGGGTGCATGAAGCAGGTACAGATATATGGCATGGCGACTACTGATTAACACAGCAAACACCATGACACAGGGGTGATTAAGGCATGGATGGCTCAGGAGAGAATAGCATCCTAGGAAAAAATCCCACCAAAATCAAAGAAGGTATGGGACTGTGAAAACCAAGCTGAGCTGCCATATGTTCTGTCTCTATACCACACTCCTAATTTTAGTGAAATTTACAGCAAGAATTACGCTTTTCCCCTGCCTCCTCCTTTCTTGTGGAAGTACTTGTTTTCCTTTACCTGGGAACAGAGGACACTGTCTGTAAATCTTCGTGGTTTCCCTGCTGTTTTATGTTACTTGTGTAGCTCTGAAATACCCTTACTTGTCCCTGCCTTTCCTCAGGCAAATTTCCCATGTTCAGATTTCTATTCAAAGTGACCCCAGCACTTCTGGAAAGAAAGGAAGATATGGCTTCTTATATCCTTCCTGTATTCTGGGCAAGGATTTTCATGTCACCTAGGGAATTCACTTATGTGATTAGATATACATGCTCATAGATCCACATAGCCTTTTGCAAACAGGCAGGACATGTTTTGCCCACACTCCAAACTGTTCAACAGCCATGGAAATGCAATCACAAGGTGTTGAGTGACAACTAATATAACCTACTTCTCAAAAGTGCTTATTAGCTGGGCTCAGAAATGCACTAAAATGACTGCATTACTTCCCACATAGAGCTGGCTTGTGTTGGGTCAATTCAAAGCACAATATTTCATGAAGACAGGCCTGACATTTCATCCCACATGGTATGGACTTCTTTTAATAAGTTTTATCAGATTCAGATAGAAAAACAGAATCACAGAAACAGAAAAGTCTCCATAGACCACCAGCTTGGAGATCATAGCTGAAGAACCTTTCTGTAAGAACTAGCAAGACCCTCTAATGAAGTGAACAAGACTGATGTTGACAGTTTATTACAGTTCTTGGCTGGATTAGTGAACACACATATACTCGTTTTCTATTTTTTTTCCAGTAAGGCATTGTATTGTAAGCCAAAATCTGCTGTGATTTATGTATTACTTTAAATTAGAACTAAAGCTCATTGGTGTGTTTTCAAAATAAGGAAATTTCACAGAACTATATTGTTCTGGAGCCAGACTATGTCACAAAGATGTATCTGTCTGTGACTACTACCCTGAGTCAGGGTAAGCAAAGCCAGGAGTAACCTGTAGGGGTAAGTTCACCTACCCCGCATTTCTCCCATTCCCTTCTCTGTTCTTATAGCAGCAGTGGCATCCCTGTCTCATGATGAATGGGGTCAGGGAGCTAATCTGTTTGAAAATTAGTGTAAATAGAAAAGCAGTTCAGTTTCAGTTCAAAAGAAGTTCAGCACTTCAGTATCCTTGAAGTTATTTCAGCAAGGATAACTTCCTTGCTTTCCATTCTTAATTATCATGTGGCTGGAGCAAGACTTTCTCCTTCAGTGACACCAGTGTTTGTGCTGAGTGCTTCTGACTAGATTAGGCTGAAGCTTTCCTTATGGCTGCTAATGCTACACCTCTCAGACCCGGTGTACCAGACAAAAGGCACAACCTACAGACTACAACTCAAGTAAAATAGTCATCTGCACTGGTTTCTTCAGGGCAATCCCTTGTGCCTCCCAAAGCTTCCTTGCTTTGTGCAGCAGTAATAGACTCAGGTATGCTTGCACAATGGACCTTGAGTCCTCACAAGGCTTACTGACCATAAAAATAAAGAGGTGACCCTAGGAAAAGGGTTGATTTAGTGTGTCTAAACCCGCTGAGCTGGCTGCCTGCCTCTACCCTTCATCTATTACAGTCACTTCTGAGAACAGGGAGGAGAAAAACACTATAGACTCAAAAAGAGCATAGTCTGGTGGGAAGTACATTAGAACACGATCTACATAACCTTCATGGAACATTCACATCCCAGTGTCTAGCTACAAACTTGTAACTTATCTGTCCAATTGTCTTCATTTCTGTAGATCTGATGCAGATCAGTGATTCAGAGCACAAGAATCATAGAATCATAGGATGTTTGGGTTGGAAGGGACCTTAAAGCTCACCTAGTACCAAGCCCCTGCCAGAGGCAGGGACACCTTCCACTAGACCAGGCTGCTCAAAGCCCCGTCCAACCTGGCCTTGAACACTGCCAGGGATGGGGCAGCCAGCACTTATCTGGGCAGCCTGTTCCAGTGTCTCACCACTCTTGCCATAAAGAATTCCTCCCTAATATCTCATCTAAATCTACCATCTTTCAGTTTGAAGCCATTAGCCCTTGTCCTGTGACTGCATGTCCTTTTAAAAAGCCCCTCTCCAGATCTCTTGTAGGTCCCCTTAATGTACTGGAAGGCTTCTATGGTGTCCTCAGACTTTCTCTTCTCCAGGATGAACAAGCCCAACTCTTCTAGCCTGTCTTCATAGGAGAGGTGCTCCAGCCCCCTAATCATCTTCGTACCCTCCTCAGGATTCACTCTAGGAGCTCCATATCCTTCTTGTGTTGGGGGCCCCAGAGCTGAATTCAGAAATTAGGCTCCTGCTCTGAATCATCCTCTAAAGGAACTTCTGCTTTGGTTTCAAAGGGTGGTGAGTCCTTACATATTTCTAAACTAAACTAAACCACACCTTATGTGTTTGGGAGAGAAAGGAGCCAGCTTTGCTCAGCTTTCCCATGTGAAAAACCTTTCAACTGGCAGCATTTCCCTCACACATTAGAGAGACCTCTTCTGAAATCCCCAAGCTGGTTTGCCATGCCCAAAGCCCTCCATCTAGATGTGCAGGTGGTTGAGGCCCCAGTTGTACAACAGAAGGCTTTTTGTAGATCCCATGAAGCTTCCTGAGACCTTCCACTGAGGTTCTGGAGTTGTTCCCCATTCCTGGGGAGTCACAGGATTTCTCCTTCAAAAACCATAAGGCCAGATGTGAGATAGCCATCCTCAGAGCAGGGAAAAGAAGAAAGCAGGGCAACTGCGGTGTCTGTTTTACCAGTTTTCGTGATGCAGACTAAATACCACTGGACAGTACTGACAGAGACCTTGGACTTCTTTATGGAGACGTTAGGTGTTGTATAGGAGCTCTGCACTGCTATCCTCATGCCACCCTCCTTTTTCTGTTTTTGTCCTCTATCTGCTGCCAAGTCTTTCCTGTGAAAGGGGTTCTATAACTTTTACTTGTTTGGGTAGGCTCAGGACTCATTGCTGAGAAATTCAGCAGGGAGAGCAGTTACCACAGATGCGTGTAGGGCAGCAAATGGGAAAGCACTAGTGTACAGAAATAATGCTGTGTGAGGCGCAAGTTCTGCAAGGGAAACTCTGTAGAATAAAGACCTCCTAACCCAATCAACCCAGAGTTTCAGACTGTTCTGAACACTGGTCCCATCCTACCTTTTAAATTATGAGTCCTACAGCAAGGGACAAGGAGAACAAATAGTTTGAGAGTTAAGACACAATTTGTAGCCCTGGGAAACCTGATTACAATTCTTGGCTCTGCCAAGAGCTTCCTTCCTGACCTTTTCCAAGTGGTTTCATGCCTTCTGTGAAGCAGTGCTTATTGACAGACTCTCCTTGCCATAATGCTCAGACCCAGGCATGGAAAACTCTGACTCTGTGACTTTTCTTTCAAATGTTTGTCAGGTCAACTTGGATGAGAAAGGTGTTTGGAGGGTGGAAAATGAATGACAACAAGAAATTCAGCCCAATAGCATATTCATTCAGCTTTGGCAAAATCAGAAGCAATTGAAAGCAATGTGTGTTGTAATAGGATGTACTGGGGAGCCTTGCTAGTGGCTAGTGATCCCAAGTCAAGCCTCTAATAAAGTCACTGAGTTTCAAGCACATTATCAACCTGATTTTCGCTAAGGCTTTGCAGTGATGGTGTGATGCCAGTCACAGAATCATAGAATGGTTAGAGTTTGAAAGGACTTTAAGATCATCTAGTTCTAACCACCCTGCCATTAGCAGGGATGCCGCACACTAGACCATGTCACCCAAGGCTCTGTCATCTCAAACTACAACACATCAACTACACATCCCAACAGAGCATTTTAAACCCACTGTGGACAGAGAAAAAAGGGCACAGACCGGCAAAAACCTCCTCATCTGAGAGATTCAACTACCATGTGAAGACTTCTCAAAAAGTATCCTCTGAGTTGTTGCTTGTCTCCCAGCACAATTCGCACGTGCTCTTTTGAAGCTTAAGACCTGTCGTAAAAGGCTGAAAGGGTATGAGGACGATCAGGTACTCAGGGTGAGAGCTAGCAGAGTGTGCACCTGGTTCCTTCATTTTCAGGGAGGAGTTATTTATGGTGGGAGTCCTGAACAACAGATTATACCCCTACTTCATAGAGAAAAGCAGAATCTCTCTAAGTCCATGCCAAATCTGACCAATGGGAAAAAGATGTGCCTTCCGAAATCTGAATCTGACAACGGGATTAATCTGGATGGCATGACCACCTCACACCTGCTGTGCTTTAGGGGTAACTCTCCCTACCTCTAGCAGCACCAGAACATTTGTCCCACACCCTGTCTCTAGCGACAGCTCAGCCCCAGAATGTCAAGAGAAAAAAGTGTAAAAAGGGACAGACTTGGGACTAAGAATCATGGGAAATAAAATCCTCCTTTTCCCTCTGTCTAGCTGATGTGAATTCCCCACAGCCTCTGTAAGCAACAAGTGCAAATAGGATCAGCACGATGTCAATAAAATACTCTCACCCCCTCTTGCAGGAAGACACAAACAACCCATGTGTCTTATTGAAACCTTTCTGAGCTCCTGGTTTGCCCTGAACCTGCCCCAGGATCCTAACCGTATCAGGGTCCTTTCTGAAAATATGCCCCTTGTTTTCCAGAAGACTGTTTCAAACAGGCATGCAGACTTGCAGCTGTAAATGTTTCACTACTTGTTTAGACTGTCACTGACCAGGAAGCATCTGCAATGATTTTGAATGGAGGAGGCTTGGCAGCAGTAAATTATCATCTGACCTGATGTTGTGGTTGTTTAACTTTTTCTTCTTCTTTTTTTCTTGCTCTTCCAAGGAGATCTGGGATCCGGGACATGTTAAACATTATTTTGCTGACTTTAAATTGTTTTGCAATACTGCAGTCAACTTGAATGCCAAACTTAAGCCTGTAAACTATTTTTAACCTTGACTTTGTCAGTGCAATGGATACTGTCATATCAAAGTATTTAAGGGTTTGTGGTAAAACTTCCTCAAACCAATTTTTTCTCAGATGAGAATAGTCTTACTGGAAGCCTATACAGATAGGAGCTATAAAAATTGGGTTGAAAATTGAATCAGGCTGCAGGAAGAAAACAACTCTTTTGTATCACAGCAGCATAAAAGCAGGCGGTTTTTGGAACAGGGATGGGTTCCGTTCATAGCATACACATAAAACCAGCCTAACTCTAATGTGGTCCTGAAAGGATCTCATGGATGAAAGCTCCTGTTCTGCAACACTTCTGAAAAATGGTGCTGTATGCATGTAGCAGAGCTACTCCTTGTCACCTGAACCAGCACTATTATTTATCTTCCTAGCTCTTGAAAGATGGACACATACCAAATTAGATTTTGGCACCCTTGTGGCAAGGGCCCATTGCCCTGAGAGTTATGAGAAGGGATGTTTACCACTAGACAGGTGGCTGGTTAGGCTTGTCTGTGGGTGAAGGCAATGCTGGACATCCCATACGATGGAATCCAGACTTCATCTGCTGAAACCAGGGAGATAACCGCCTTTGGAGCAGGGAGTCATGAGTGCAGATGCATGTATGGATCACTCCTATGCAGACAGCTGTCTCTTCAGCACAGCAAGAACACAGTGCAGTAACTTTTCTCAGGAGCACAGGTCCACTCTCTAGTAACCAGAAATATGATGCCACATGAGAACCCTGAGCTGTCACTGCAGCAGAGTAAAGCTGACAACTGCATTTGAGCTTACTGCTGTTTTAGACCAGAGGACCATGGGGTTGGATGCTCTTCATCTCCAGGAATAAATATCACTGAGAAGGTTGTTTGGGAGTGTGTATATTTTTGTTCGTTGGCTTAGTTCTTTATTTTGTTGGACCTTCTGCACTAAAACACAACCAAACTGTGTAACTAGAAAGCTGTGGGAGAACAGATTTTACCAAAAGCACCTGTGAAATTTGATAGATGCTCTTGGACTTGTCTGAAAAATAGGAAACTTTTCAAAGTAAATGCATCATATCAACCCAACAGTGAAGAATATAAGTGGGGCTCACATGATTACAGCAAGCTGGGAAATAACTGATGGTAAAAAAAGTGAGATATCAGGATGAGGAAAAAAGACATTGCTGATGAAATATTACCTTTGAATATCACAGCAATTTACTACCTACTTAAAATTCAGGAGCCTGTCAGGATATCCTAGCTGGACAAAAGGATACTGACACTGCTAGATTTTTATCTAGTATGGAAACCCTCAGGTTTCCGTTAGGATAGAGAGATGATAGGAAGAGGTCTGGTTCAACTTCTCTTGGTGCTGCTGGGGCTGCAGATACATTATCTTGGTGTCTTAGCTTCTTATTCCACACTGGATGGTGGGCAGCTTTCAGTTTCAAATT
Source organism: Psilopsiagon aymara (assembly GCA_024733675.1). NCBI lineage: Eukaryota > Metazoa > Chordata > Aves > Psittaciformes > Psittacidae > Psilopsiagon > Psilopsiagon aymara. The sequence continues at coordinate 60,428 of JANRGW010029498.1, forward strand.
GTCCCCCATCCTGTTTTAAGTATATCTGCACTACTCTCATCCAGGAACCCATAAAACAGCCAGGAGAACAATGTCCTCCCTTTCACAGTCTGGCTTCCTTATGGACAAGATTCAGATTGTACCTATTTCTGCCTTGTAACTCACTAACCACCTCATGGACTGCAAAGGCATTAGTCACCTTTTGGTACTCAATGGTGCATGATCTAAAAAGCACTCAGAACTTGTTGGCTTACTGTCTGAGACAAGATTTTAGTCCTGTAAAGGGCATAACTTTTCAGAACAGGACTCTGGCTGAAAGTTTGCAGGACAAATATAAGTGCTACTTGGGAAGCCACAGACCTATTAGAAGGAAATGCAGTAATTAAAAGGTCTTGCCCTTAAAAGTCCCATGTGTTCAAGCAGGGCACATGTGCAGTCCAACACAGTATGCCCAAAACACACATTTGTGCTTGTGAACTGTGCTTATGCAAGAAAGAGCTTAAAACCTGGCCCAGGTCAAGTCTCAACTGGAATAAATTTACTTAAATGATCCATCTGGAGGTGTTCAACCACCAGACTCTGCTTCTGGGGTATAAGTGTTCCTGGCTTTGGGCATGCATTCACAGGCAAGCCTAATGGTGCACAGCTGCATCACACCCCCATGAGACGAAAGCTCACATCTCACATCTGGACAACAGTCTGTCAGACCCACCACCTTGAAACCTGGATGTGCTAGATACACCTTTCCTGTGTTTTTACTCACTCCTGAATGACTTCTTGGCTCTGCTTCATGATTCTACACTCAAGCTATAAATGACACAAAAAGATGCATTTTCACATGTTTATGCAATGGTGTGTCCTCTTTTTGCCCAGTGAAATCCCCAAGTCCAGTCCTTTCTCAAAAGGAAATGAAAAATGACAATAGGAAATGCCTGGCTCTGGCTCAGACAACTTCATGGTTTTCTTCACTGGATTTGGGCTCACCAAGTAGTGCTTAATCACCTTTCAGGACGTGGCTGGTTTATGGCAGCTGGATTTACAACAGTAAAAGTGGGTCCCATCATGCATGATGCATGATAGCCACATTTAATTTTCATACCAGCACCAGATGCCTTAGAATCTGGGCAGTTTGTGTAAGCACTGAACCTCCACTTTTCTTTAACCTCAACACAATTTCATCAGCACCAAACAGGCCAGAACATTTTTGTAAAGTGACCAATTAAACCACATTAATTACTTAATAATAAAAATAGACAAAGTGGGGTTTTTTTCCCTTGTGTAGTCTGAAGCAAGTGCTAGAAGGAATTTCCACCCCCCAAAAGAAGATTTATTCTCTGAAAAATTTGAAATAAAAAAATGAAAAGACAAAAATAAACTCTTTTCATCTTCTCAACTAAGACTGCCTTTGAGTAAATTGGAAATAATTCAGTCGTTTTAATTTTAGCTGGAGATGATGATAGCCTGAGAGATCTTATGTGTTTGCATGGCACCTCTGTCTGCAGGGTGCAAAAGTCTGCATTGCATCCTTCTGATAGAAATGTGGTTTAAAGTACTTTTGTTTATGAAGGGAGAGGGCACAAACAGGCTATATGCACATATCTTTCACTGCTCTTATTTAACAAATAAAGGAATGTGAGAAGGAGCTCTCATCCCTTCTCTTGTTAAACAAGCTGCAGTGATTTTTCTGGTGAAGAAAGCGACCTACAAACAATGCTGGGGAAACACATGTTGGGAGCGCATGCAGCAGGAATGGATGGTCTCCTTTGTAGAGTTGTGTAATTATTACGGAGCATCCATAGCAGGGCTATTGGATTTAAGCTCTTCAGGTTAACACACACTCACAGGAAACAAAAACCAAGGACAGATTAGGATTTTGGTGAACAGTTACAAAAACTGTGAAAACAGTTTTGGAAAATTTGTTACCTGATTAGGAAGAATCTGAGCATCTTTTCTCAGATTCATAGCAAAATTTCCATAGGATTTGGGAATAATCTCTCTCCTCCAAACTCAGTGCTGTATAGGAAAGTGAATTATCACTCACAGAACACTGATGCTTTTGAGATCCTTAAGTACATGCTCTTTATGAGATACAGGCGCTCTTCAGCAGCCTTGAATCCAAAACTTCCTGTTAGAAATTCAGAAAAATTTGGATCTGATGCCCTAAAGCAGTGTGCCCTATGGGCTCCCAAGAAGCTGCAGCTATCTGGAAGTACCAGATTTTCAGATGATGGGTTTCAATTTCCATGAGCTCAAATTGCAGAGAATTAAGAGTCATGACTCCAAAGGTCACTCAGTTATGCTTACAGAGGCACAAGGGTTAGCTATGGAACTGGAAAACACTGGAGATGTAAATAAACCCACGCAAATATTTCATACCCAGGAGAGGCCTCATCTGTGCCACTTATACAATAGGCTATTAAATGTGCTACCTTTACCTTACAGCTCAAAATTCTCTCTTTTTCGTTCCCCACTACAATAACTGAACATAAGAAAGATATGTTTGCTTTCTTCTCTGAGCATAAGCCAATGGAAAACAAAAGAGCTCATTCAGCAAGCATCCCTAGCAGGAAGCATCAAGAAAAAGGGGGAGATTGCAGACAACAGCAATCTGCACAAAACAGAACTGCTGATGAGCAAACGTTGCAAGATTTACTGGAAGGCACCAATTGCTTTTATACACTCCCATTCTCCCTTTACATTTTTTCTTCCCTCATCTGGCCACAGAGATCTCAATCCATCCTCTTCAATTAATTGTCTTTACTTTTCACCTCTCCCTCAGCCGGGTGCTGGGAATTTGCTCAGTGAGGCACTTTCTATTATTCCATTTCTGTTATTCCCAAGTTCTTCTCATTTTAGTGTGGAATGTGCTCTAAGTTATGGCGCTTACAGTGAGTTGCTAGTCTTTTATACAGGTCCCAGGGCTGTCTGCATTCACTCAGAATATGAATGCTCAAGTTTTATAGGGAAGAGAAGAAAAACCATGGTTCATTTTTCTTTCTGTCCTTGCTGCAAGACAAATGTTTAGCTGCCTTCCTGTTAACAGCATTCAGATAACCCTCAGAGGGTAAATTTTCAGGATAGACTGAGGGAAGAAGATGAGAGTACATATGGAAGGGTCTCCAGACTCCTATTAGCAGGAATTGCTAGACTAATCCTCTGTGGTCCTTCCTAGATGTTTGGCTCTAAATATTCCAAAAACAACAGTATGACAAAAAAGGAAAAGAAAAACCTCCCTAAACTTTATGATGTTAATTTGGCTCTTAATTTTCAAGTTTTGCTTCATGAATATTGTCCTGTTCCTTCACATGTTCTCCAGTAATATAGGCAGACTGAAATTTAACCCTTCCTGACTTACTTGGGAATTCCAGTCTTGTTTCCATTCCTGATTCCTCATCAAGTTTACTAAGGGTCTTAGAGCACACTGTAAACTGGCCATGGACACAAAGGAATGCATTGAATAAGCAACTTCCCCAGCTATCCAAACAAGCTCCCCCTTTCCCAACTCATGCTGGGAGCCTTTGGGGTCATCCCCCAAGTACAGGCACTCTTATGCACCCTTTCTGGTTGAATTTTCAGTGATCCAAAGTCTCTTCTTCCAGTGAAAAATCATAGAAAAATGCACAGCTGGATGCAGTCATAGGCTAATTTGGAAGATGACTGAATAAAGATATGGTGCCATGTGACATAGTGTAAATGTGTTAGCATCCCTGAAAAGTTCTTGGCTGGGTGAACCTCTTACCATAAATGTAGGTGCTTTCAATTAAATTGCACCTTTGTACAGTTGTCTTGAGGTTTTTTTTGACCCATATTCCTGAAGCTCAGGATGTAGGAGGGGCTTTATCCCAGATTACTAAGGGGTACTACGTAAAATCTGCAGATGTACTGGATCAGAGAAACAGCATTAAGGTGTCTTGTTAAATTCACATTGTTTCACAAACTCCTCCATGAGAAGACAGAGCTCTGATCAACACTGTTGGGATGTTGCTGGATGTAAGGCATTGTTATCTTCCTCAAATCAAACAGGTGTTAGCTGATCAAATTTCAGACTGATTTCCTTTACTGGAACACCTGTAGCTCTGTCACTAAACCAGTTTTAGAGCAATGCTTATTCATTTTTCAATCCTGTTGACAAAACCCCACCAGTTCAAAGCAGTGAGGCAGCAGTAAAAATCCTCCCTCAAGATAACAATCTGAACAAAACAAAATCACAAAGCCAAGGAGCTGCCCTGCTGTCTGATCTCATTTGACCTCAGGTTATTGGCTTTAGCAGGCCGAATGGCTTTGGTAAGCTGCTCACCTTGGTCATCTTCACTGAAAAGGCAATTCTTAGACATGTATGCTTACATCTTTGCTTCCTTGCAAGACCAGGAAGGGAAGCTGAGTTTCTACAGTCTCCATCACTATGCTATGTCAATAACTTGGCATAAGTTACTACGAAATTTATTCGATGTGTTCTTTTGCCACTGTTACTCTCAGATTCAAGTTTTGAATTAAAATGCTCAGAAGTCCTTTTCCTTCATCACTGTAGTTAGCAAAATAACTACAAAATTACTAGACTCCATAGTACTTCTCTTCATTTATGGCATCACACTCATGCTAAAGGCTTGGAATTAAGTTCTTTTGGCTATATGAGCCTTGACAAGAAGAATCCTGCTGTCAGAAATGAATTCCTCAAAGGCTTTTGAGTGCATCAGTCCTGCAGAAATCAGTGGCAATTTAGAATCATAGAATCATAGAATAGTTAGGTTTGGAAAGGACCTTAAGATCATCCAGTTCCAACCCTCCTGCCAGGGGCAGGGACACCTCACACTAAACCATACCACCAAAGGCTATGTCCAACCTGGCCTTGAACACCATCAGCAATGGAGCATTCACAACTTCCCTGGACAACCCATTCCAGTGCCTCACCACCCTTACACTCATATCCAATCTAATCCTCCCCTGTTTAAGTTTGAACCCATTACCCCTTGTCTTCTCACTACAGTTCCTAATGAAAAGTCCCTCCCCAGCATCCCTGTAGGCCCCCTTCAGATATTGGAAGGCTGCTATGAGGTCTCCACGCAG
>JANRGW010029499.1:9632-20204 GCA_024733675.1 Psilopsiagon aymara
TTGGCCAGACCAAAATGTACTAAGCAGTAACTAAAACATTGGTGTTATCAGCGCTGTTCTCAGGCCGAAAGTCAAAACCACAGCGCTGCACCAGCTACCAAGAAGGGGAAAAATGACTGCTACTGCTGAACCCATGACACTTTGTAAATGGCAATTGAGGTCTTTTGTGATCTGGCTTGAATTCCTGTCCATATCTGAGAAGCGTGCATCACAATAATGCCACCTGGGTAATGCACATATTTGAGATACATAGAACTACCCTGGACAACCTGAGAGGGAGGGGAGCAGGTAGCCTCCTCGAGAGAAGTGAAAGCCCAACCACATGCCCCATTTCTCTTTCCATACAGATGCTCCCAGAGGCTCTGTTCACTTTGCCTTACTACTGTGCTCCTCCTCCTCCCCTCAAAGCCAAATTCCATGGCTGAATTTTTCTCCTGCCCTTAAAACACATCCTGAGATGCCATAAAGGAATCCGCTTGCAATGCAAGAGGAAGAATCCTCTGCAGAACATAATCCGGTTTATACTCCCTCAGATTATCAAAATGACCATGGTAGAAATCTGTTAACTGGTCTTTCAGCCTCCCTCAGAGCCTCAAAAATAACTCTTGAAACACAGTGAGGAGCATTTACAAGGACCCTGATAATGGAACAGGATGCCTGCTTTCAAAAGGTGAGACTCTGGGGGCTGTGAGGACAACTTGGCTCTCTTTGGTGGTAGAAATAAGCTCTTTTGTCCCCCCATTCTGCTCCAAAAGCAGTAGAATTCCAGATACACCTGGTTCTGTTCTTATGAACCACCCAAAACTGTTGTAAAGCTGTTGGCTCAGGAGTGTTGGCCATATTCTGGCCAACACTGATACTAAGATGGTGAGAGGCTGACCTCAGATGGAGCACCACCATGCTAGGTGTTGTACAAACACATCATAACATATGGGTCCTGTCCTAGGGAGCTCTTAGCAATAGAATTACAGAGTAATTCAAGTCTGAAGGGACTAGATCAGGTTCCTCAGTCAAATTTTGAATATCCCTGAGGATAAATCCTACAGCCTCCCTGAGTTCCCATTCCAGTGTATACTACCCACATGCTGAAACTAGTTTTCCCAAATAAACATTAGATTCTAATGAGAGACAAAATCATTGGTAAATTAATTGTTCAGGCATGGGCACTCCAAGCAATGAGTCACTGCAGGAGACTGAATGCTGTCTCCAAGCCCTGGAGTCACACAAAGCCCCTGCTTGTGGGTAGGAGCTGGGATAGGCAACCTGGGATGGCAAACACTGGAAGTGGTAGGTGAAGGGATACTCATAAGATGAATGAAAATGCACTTAGAATCTGCTTTGATAATGACATTAGATGCAATTGTTAGAGACACATTAAGGCAAGATATTTATTGCTCTTATTATTGCTGGAGAACCTAGTGAAGACCATACCAGGCCAGCTCCTACACAGATGCAGGACCGAGAACTATCCCTGCCCTGAGGAGTCAGTGGGAAGGGCCTAATCCTGCAAAACCCTTAAGAACATATATAAATGCCTTTGCAGGACTTGTTCCCTTAGAGGTCATCACTAATGACACATGCCAATTTTGATGTCAAATGGTTTGGTTGTGCCAAACCAGACCTTTGCGATGGTAAGTGGTCACCAGAGTGAGATGAGCAGATGAGACCAGGATGGGAAGCCAGAGGGATAGAAAGGTCATTTAACCAGTTCTAAATGTCTTTCCTCACTGTGGAAGTGAAGTATCTTGAATCACTTCAGTTATTCTTGTGTAAATTGATCAGAAGAGATCCCTATTTCACTTCCAGTCTTACGGGATGGCTGGAGAGGGTGCAGTCAGGAGGAGCAATGGAATACTGTAAGGGAGCTTTAAGACTGATTAGCAACTTTCAATATAACATTGAAGCTGTGACTAGGTCGGGGTAGTGGTTTGCATTGCTTTTATTCTCCCCATGTGTAAAGTTTGAAGCTTCTCAGGTCATCTGGGAAGGTCCCACAGAAACACACTTATTTGGAAGGGGGAGAGGGAAACCAACCAACTGAACAAGCTGTAATTATTTAAAGATGTAAAAAAATATATATTATGAAGTAGTATGGCTACCAACCCATGTAACTTCTAAACCTTTAGAACTAATGAAAATAAAAGAATGATAACAAAAACAGAAGGCTGCTGCTTGACTCTGACTACCCTCATGGGCTTCTTGGAGAGGGCTGAGGGTAAATGAGCCCATATGAAGCACACCTGGAGAAGTGATGGTGCAATGCCCTGCTCCAGGGAACTCATAATGATCAAATAACAGAGTAATTCCAGTCAGAAAGATGACAAACACCAAAAGTGACTGACCCATCAATGGAGCAATTCAAGGGTGGGTATGATAGTGCTTTGAGCAACCCAGTCTAGCAGACAGAGGAGTTGAAACTATACGTACTTTAAGGCTCCTTCCAACCCAAATCATTCTATGATTTTAATACAAGGGGGGAAAACCACTAAATACGTTCTCTATGCAGCAGGTAATCCTTCTAGCACAGCGGAGAGGACAAAAGCTCACAAAGGCACTTTAATACTAACTTCTCATTCTAATCTGCTAACACAGCTTTGCATAGCAGGCTGTTGCTCAGCAGAAAAACTCCCAGCTGCACTCAGAAACATCACCCTCACAACAAAACCACATTCCAGCAAGGGCCCTGCTTCTGGAGAGGATGCAGATGGCTGAGCACAGCCCTCCTACAATCACCCAGCCCACCTCCCAGTCGGCTTACTCAGCCTCTCCCACCACCCACCCCGCTCTTGCACATTAGCGCAACTTAACGCGCTGAGCGCGGCCGGCTCTTAAAACCTTAAACCCTGCCCATTCCTGCCCCACCAGCCAATGGGGGAACTCCCTGCGATTTGGGAAGGGGGGGTCTTCCTCCTCCCCTACAACGGCAGATGGGTAAAAAGGCTCTGCTGTGTAAGGTTGTGGGGAGTTCGGGTGAGTGGGTTGGGGGAGGACGGAGCCGTTGTGGAACGTAGCTGGGGCAGAAGAAGGGCTGCGTGTTGCGCTTCCACAAGTGCGTGCACAGGTTGGGCCTGGGAATGGGGGTGGCTTGAGGGCTGGGTGCAGGAATGTGGGGATTAGGGGCACCCCCACTGCACTGGGGAGATATGAAGGTGGAAACTCGGGATGCGGTTGTTTTGGAGAGCTGCAGGTTGGTGCTTGGCTGAGTGTGGGAAGATGGGAAGTGCTGTGCCCCATGCACCTTCTGCACGTGGAAGGTGAAGGCTGTGCCTGGAAATTACTGCAGGAGCTTTGGTTTAGGGTGTGGAGCCATGCTGGGGCTGCAGTCCCTGGGTGCAGGTGGTGCTGGGTTAAGGCAGATGAACTGGGCAGCCTTCCCCTTGTTGTGTGTTGGTGCTTGGCTTCTGTCTGAGCACAAGGACTGGAAATGAGCCTGTACATGGGGAGGATTTCTCCTGGTCCCAGACCTGTAGTGGTGCCAGTTAAGGTAGTTTGCTCTGGGATGCAGTGGCCATGCCTTTGGGAACATGGGTGTCATGCTCTGCAGAGGGATTTTTACCCTCCTCTTCCCTGTTGGACTGAAAGACTGAGCTTATGCAGCCACAGTGCCTTGCCTGCTCCTGTTAGGGCACATCCACACCACACTGTGGTTCATAACCCTGTTGAGGTGACTGCTGACTTAAATGCCTCTTCTGGGCTAGGAGCTTCTTGCTGTGGCAGGAGTGTGTGGCACTGAAGGCTTTGGTTCACAGTCACTCTGAGCTGACACAAGTGCAGATCTGTATCTGAGCTAGCCTAGACACTGGTGAAGCTGAGATGCTAGTGTAACATGGGAATGCCCCCTCTGATGAGGGGCCATGCACAAAATTGCTGTTGATTTTCACATTGAACTAGGTGCTGTGCCTGGTAGCGCAGAGCCTTGTAGCTAGGTTAGAAGCTGAGCCTTTGGTTAGTGCTGGTCCCTAGAATTAGTCTGCAGAGGAAATTGGCAGTGTGGGATGAAAGTCAAACTGTGCTTTCTTTGTCCTAGAGCCTGCTTTCTTCTGCACCCCATCTTGGCAGAAGATCTCACTGCAAGCGAATGTGGCTGTTCATGCCAGAAATAACTCCTTCTATATTGGTGACTTCCTGGAGGGACTTACAGGATGCTGTAAGATGGTGCTGCTTCATCTCCCTCTCATACAGCACCATCTTATCCCAGATGCAGCTAGTAGAGTGTATGAATGCTCCCTAGCACCCCATGCTGTTGCAGTCAGTGGAGCAAGCAGTTGGTAAAGCAAGGGAAGGGGATGAACTAACTCCGGTGCAGATCAGGGAGCAGCGCTTGCCATGGTGGCGTGGAAAGAACAGTGCACTGGCCTGTTGTGGTTCATTAATATCTATGCAAAGTTTTGTTCCCCCTTTGTACTGGAACATGAAAGCTTTAACTGTTAGAGTTAGGCAAGCTCTCATTTCTGGTGAGGAGAGAGATGCTAAACAGTCTAATTTAAGGTTCTCTGACTCCAGGGTAACTTGTGGTAGGAAAGAACTTCTGGAGAACCCAAGGCCACATTCCTCCTTATGTGGAGCAAAAAGCAGCATTAGAGCAGGCTGCTCAGGGCCTTATTTGAATTAAGAATATCCCCAAGGTTGGAAATTCCCCAACAGCCCTGGGCCTGAAATGAACTTCTTTCATTTCATGGACTTTGGCACAGTGTCTTGAGAAGGAAGATGGGGGTGAGGCAACTGTGGCAAGCTCAGCCTCTGGGTGGTTTTGTGTATTTGTGAGCTGCAACTTTCCTTCAAGTCTAGGGCACCAAGTGTGAAAAAGACCTGCTATTCCCTCAACTGCTCAAGATGCCAGAGGGTCCATCCCTGAGGAAGTTCCAGCTGCTGACTTCCCCTTTTGTGGGACAAGTGGTGGTCAAGGTGGGAGGAAACAGCAGGAAGATCAATGTGAATGACCTGAATGCGCTGAGGCTCCAGGAGTCCCAGGTGAGCTGTACTAAAGATGGACTCACTGGTCCATGACAAGTCTGAGGCAAACACCATTGTCCTGCATCTGGGTCACAGAAGGTGCATAACCTGAGAACACCAAGCTGGTGTTTGAGGTAGGCCATTGCTTTGTTTATAAGCAGAATAGGTGCATGTGATCAGAGAGACTTGAACGCTCATTCTGGAGTACTGCTCTGTGGTGCAAAGTTTAGGATCGAGGTTACTGTGAGGAGAGGCTGTTGCAGCAATGTGGCTGGACATGGGGATGCCCAGAGTTATTTGCAGTTTTGTGTTGGTCGTGCTAATACACTGGCTCTGTGCCTTTCAAGGGATGCAGAGTTGGTTTTGTTTGAAGCTATCTGTAGATGAAAGCTGATCTCTTCAGTATGTGGCTGTCAGAAGCAGCAGCCTTGCTCCCCTCAGCTGTGAACTTGAACAGTTGCTTTCCTTATATCAGAGGGCAGGGTTTTTACCAGGTTGGGTTGAAATGTCTACACTGTGGGCACTTGTGAGATAGTCATGCTGGGTCAGTCCTGCTGGAGGCTTCACTTTGCTGACTTCCCTCAGATGATGACTTGGACTTGACTGACCAGGTGCTAGTGCAGCTTCACCTCTGATTACATGATAGTCTCACCCAGGGGCACAGATGCAAGCTGTTTAATTGTCATTTGTGGCTAGGCTGTGGCTTCAGAGCCACCTTGGAGTTAGTTCACCCTGGCCTGAGACACGTGGGGCCAGCACAAAGTGGGGAGGCAAATGAGAAGCAGTGGTGACAGACTTTGATCTTTGTCACCAATATCTGTCATGGGTTGTCTCTTTGGCCTGACAGGGGCCTCTGGGAGGGCTTCACACTGCAGTGGCATTGGAATACCATGTGCTGCTTCATGTAGACAAGAAAGGGATGGTGGGAGAATGACCACAGTGCTCAAATGCTAATGAATCTCATGTTCAGGATGGGGTGACGTGTCTTCTGTCTCAGAGAGGTTGCAGAAGATAAGACGCTTGTATGGAAACAGCGAGGGGCTCCATGAATCCTCAGTACATCCCATCTTTTTCCTCAGGTTCATGGGAAGAACTTGTACCTGGCATTTGTGGCAGCTGGACAGTACTTAGGACCAGCTGCAGAAGAGGCAGTGCTGCAGGGAGAGTCTGCTAGCGGGACAAGTCCTTCTGCTCAGGGAGGGCAGGGACAGGTTTGCGTTCCGCAGACACATCCCCAGAAGAAGGAGCTGCAGGAACCCCAGCACTCAGAATCTGAAGCCCCAGAAGCAGCAGAGGGTCCAGGCAACTGGCTGCGCTTCCACTTTGGCTTGTTTGGCAGCATTCGGGCAAATGAGTTCTCAAGGGCAAACAAAGCCAATAAGAGGGGGGACTGGAAGGACCCTGTACCCAGGTATTTAATGGAGCTCTTACTAACATTGCTTTCTCTCTGCCTCTCACTCTGGAGAGGCACTCTCTGCCTCAAACTAGATGTGTGTGTGGATGCTGTCAGCCTTGCCTTTACTCTGGTAAGTCTTAAGGTAAGTAGGCAGGAGAGATAGAACGAGTGGTTGTGTGGTGTGTTCAACCAGGGAATCCACAGTACACTTGTGGCGTGCATGCTGCCTGTCAACCTGGGGATCATAGCACCAGCTCAGGAAAGATTTTTATTCAAAGAGAACTTTTAGGGTGCATGACTGAATCATGCCCTGAAAATGCCAGTTTCTCCCAATTAAATGTTTAGAAAAAAGTATTGGATAAATAGCCTACATCTAGGGTGGCTGGAGTGATGCTATTAAAGGCAGCACTGTATTGAAAACATGGGTTACAATCTGTGTCCTACATCCCACTGGAGGTGGCCTGGACAAATGATAAGTACAGGAAGATAGTGTGGACTCTGCTTTTGTGAACCATTTACCCCAAGTGGTTAATAATGCACAAGGTAGGTCTGTCCTCCATCTGTGGTGTCCTTGTTAAGCGCACACTCCATGCCCTCCTGTCCTGCAGTCTTTTGAAGGATTACTTTATTTCTATACAAGTAGTTTCAGCTTCAGATGCCCTGATTTGTGGACCCTGCTGCTGGAGCCCTTGGTCATCTGGCTTGTCTGCTGGGGAGAGCTGAAGTGCTGATGTATCTTCCTGTCTGCTGCTGTCTCTTGGCTAGGGACCACAGAGCAGCAGAATGAACCACTGTCTGCAAGTTGTGTGGGTTCACAAGCAAGTTTCCTGGCTGAAATCATTAAAGAGGCTACCTCATGTTAAGCTGGTGGCCTAGTGTTGGAATGCTTGCTGAGACCCTGTGCACACAAGCAAGTGTGGTGATAAGCTGTAGGGAGGGAATAGCTGGACTAGGGTACGGCTTTGATTCCTGCTTAAACTGTGGCAGTCCTCCTGCATTGGGGGACTGTTACATGATGCCTCCCTGTCTTTTTTGAGGATGGGTAGGCATGTGTGAGTGCTGATGGCTCGCTGTGTGCTTCTTCCTAAGCTTACATCTTGTACAGTCTCTTTCCTCATCCTCTGATAGCTTTTCATTCCATTGCTGTCTTTTTCTGCGCCAGAAAGTTTCTTCAGCCAGAACAGATTATAACAAATGGTTCAAGGATGTTTCTGGTGAGAGACTTGAACTTCTCTGCTGTTCCCAGGCTGGTTTTGTACTTTGAGAATGGAGGCTTCCTTGTTTTCTACAACTGCCGAATGCACTGGTGCTCCTCTCCGAGGGCTGATCCTGCTTCTGACATCCTGTCTGTGGAGTTCCACCGTGGCCAGGCACTGAATGCCCTACGCACAGCCAATCCCATCTGCTACACGCTTTTAGACCAAAGATATTTTTCAGGGCTAGGTTAGTTCCAAGGCATAGTGGCCTCCAAGAGATGGAGGAAGGTGGGTGGGATGTTTGTGGATGAGCTGCATGTGTGAGCCTCCTTCTCCTTAGTTTATGGTTTCTGGCTCGTCCAGCTGAGGGTATATGATCTTCTTGGTGAGGACAAGGCTTGCAGCCTGAAACCACAGGCTTCATCTATGTGGATGCACCATGTGAGTCCAGTGGTGCAGTGCCCTGTGAAGTGTCTTGGTTTGGGTGCTTGGATTGGCTTGTACTTGTTGAAGGCAAGGTCTGTTCCAGAGTTGTGGGAGGTCTGATCCCACCTGTAACTCTACTCTTCATGTGCCACCTCTGATAATGGGAATGGTGTTGCTAGCTGTGATCCTTGAGGCAGAAATCACAGGTTGGAGCTATAGATCCATATCTTCTTGGTAAGAAATATGCTTATTGTCTCCTTTTTTTCTGATTCTTTCCAGGGAACATCATTAAGAATGAGATCTTGTACTTGGCCAAGATCCATCCATTAACACAAGGCACTTTCTTGGCGCTCTTGGATCTGGAACGTCTGCTTGACTGTGCCATTCAGTTCAGCTCTGACTGGCTGCGTGACAAGCTGCATGGGAGAAAGCTGCGCCTTCAGATATATCAGAAGGAGCAGTGTCCTCTTGGGCATGCAGTGATGAAGGAAACTCTTGGACCCTCAGGTGGCTGGAAAAGACTTACATGGTGGTGTCCTCAATGCCAGCCTGAAGTACTGTCAGGCCATGGGGATCCTTCCCCAGGCACCAAGTGACCTGCCCTTGTGTCCCTCCTTTCTTGGAAGGTGCCTCGTGGTTATCTTGAGAAGGTCGTAATGGTTTCTTTGAGGCTGTTGAGTTTGCTCTTCAAGGACAGAGAGCTGTCAGAGTTGAGTGTTCAGTGGAGGTTACAGGAATCACTCTGTGCCTCTGGATGCAAAATGGAAAGCAGTTGTACATGTCTGTTGGGGTTTTGTTACAGTGACACAACAGTGTAAATAGAAATGTTTTGGTCACCCTGTTTGGATTACAGTGAATGGAAAGCATAGGAGGTCAAGCAGGTGATTCTTGGGGTCTAAAGAGCTCATACCCCCCTTGGCACTGCTGTGGGTACAATGGCTTATGGTGGAATTGGCAGAAAGGAGCATATCCCTCTGCCTAAACAGCTTGATTAACTCAGTGCTGGGCAATCCTGCCTCTGCACCTGTGTGCTGGGCAGTGATTAGGTGTAGCTAGATGTGACTGTTCCCTTTTTCAGCTCTGTATGAGCAGTTGCCTCCATTCCATGGGAGAAAATAAACCTCAGCAGTGCTTGGTGGAGCTCATCTCTGCCCCTGCAGATTTTAGTTCTGTGGCAAACTGCCAGTTCACTTAAAAAGTGTCATGGTTTAAGCCTCTCAGCCATGCAGTTCTGCTTACTCACTCCCCCCAGCACACACATGGACGGCCCTGGCACATGGATGCCAGGGATTGAACACGGAACAATAAAAACATCAAAAATGCTGTGCTTGTGACATGGGTTGCATAAAACTCATTACCTCCAAAATAACTTGAAAGCAGAAAGGTTTGGAAATATAGGGATGGCGTGGTCCTGCCTTTGTTGGGCTCCGTGTGTGTGTGTGTCTGTGTAGTAGGCAGGAGCTGTTGCTGTTCACTGTCCCTGTAATTTGGGTTTATTTTAACAACAGATTGCTGACTCGAAGAATAAAAGCTGGAGTTAGAACCAGTGATGTTCATCTGAACTTCAGTGTATTTTCTTTGCAGTTTCTTGCCTGAAAGCTGAGATATACAGGGGAATTCCAGCATTTGGTGCTGCCCTGTAGAGGGTGGAACCAGCAGTTTTCCCCAGCTGTTTGGGGGGGGGGGGGGTGTCAACAGCAAAACTGTTCTCATAGAATCAACTGGGTTTGAAAAGACCTTGAAGATACACAGGTCCAACCCTTACCCCAGCACTGCTAAGTCCACCACTAAACCATGTTACTGAGGACCTCATTTACATGGTTTGTGAACACTTCCAGGGACCGTGATTCCACCACTGCTCTGGCAGCCTGTTCCAAAGCCTGACTATTGTTTTGGAGAAGAAATTGCTCCTGCTATCCAGTCTAAACCTTCCTTGGTACAGCTTGAAGCTGTTACCTCTTGTCCTGTCACTTGTTACTGGTGGTTTAGTATCTTCTTCCTACCTCACTACAGCCTCCTTTCAGGTAGTTGTAGAGAGTGATGAGGTCTCCTTGAGCCTTCTCCAGACTAAACCACCCCACTTCCCTCAGCCAGTCCTCATCAGACTTGTGCTCCAACAGCTTCATTGCCCTTCTCTGGACCTGCTGCAGCACCTCAGCATCTTTCTCATAGTGAGGATCTAGAATCAAAGACAGTATTTGAGGGCACATGATCTAAAACTGGATTGCACATCAATAGGGTGTGCTGAAGTTGAACACCTCAGTGGTAGGCTTGCACAGCCTCTTCCCTGTGAGCTGTGCTGTCCTTGGGTGGTTGCAGGTTACAGAATTGACGAATAATCCAATTAGTCTGGTTACGGTGCCAAGGAAGATGGTTAATGTCACTGCTGAGCATATCCTGCAAGGTGTCAGTGCAAGCCTGAAAGCAAGACATGGTGCCCTTCTGTTGTGGTTTAAGCCTTTCAGCCACACAGTTTTGCTCTCTCACTCCCCTCTTTCTTGCCCTTGTTCCCAGAGGGATGGGAAGGAGAATTGAAAGAATGCAACTCCCACAGGTTGAGATAAGAACAGTCCAGTAACTAAGGTATAACACAAACCACTG
>JANRGW010029501.1:3465-13835 GCA_024733675.1 Psilopsiagon aymara
CTTAAACAGGGGAAGTTTAGATTGGATATGAGGAAGAAATTCTTTACTGTAAGGGTGGTGAGGCACTGGAATGGTTTTCCCAGGGACGTTATGAATGCTCCATCGCTGGCAGTGGTCAAGGCCAGGTTGGACATAGCCTTGGGTGATACGGCTTAGTGTGAGGTGTCCCTGCCCATGGCAGGGGGGTTGGAACTAGATGATCTTAAGGTCCTTTCAAGCCCTAACTATTCTATGATTCAATGATTCTGTCATTCAACGATGTCAAAATGAGCTTGTAAAAGGGTCATGTAATCTTTCAAATTATATAAATATCCTGCTATAAATTTCTTTCAGAGTCAGTACCTCCAATATATTTACACTTGAACTCATCTGAAGAGCCTTTCCAATTCCAATCAGAGTTTTCAGGGCATGTTTTCTCTGTAAATAGGTAAATATGTGTCATGTGTTCAGCAGTAACAGTCATTTTTCTCCTTCTTGGTAGCTGGTGCAGCGCTGTGGTTTTGACTTTCAGCCTGGAAACAGTGCTGATAACACCATTGTTTTGGTTACTGCTTAGAATATTTCGGTCTGGCCAAGGCCTTTCTGAGCCTCGTGCTCTGCCAGGGAGGAGGGGAAGCCGGGAAGGAGCAGAGACAGGGCACCTGATTCAAACTGACCAAAGAGGTATTCCATACCACAGCACATCATGCCCAGGATGCAGAAGCGGAGGGCAGAGACCCGGAAGGATGGGGTGGGTGCATTGCTTGGTCGGGCTGGGTATACATAGTGAGCTGTTGTATGCTCTTCCCTTGTATTTCTCTTGTCATTATTGGTATTGGTGGTAGCAGTAGTGGTTTGTGTTATACCTTAGATACTAAACTGTTCTTATCTCAACCTGTGAGATTTGCATTCTTTCAATTCTCCTTCCCATCTCTCTGGGAGTTGGGGAGAAGAAGGAGGGGGGAGTGAGTGAGCAAAACAGGTGGCTGATTTATGGCTTAAACCACGACAATATGCTATCTGGATGAGTGAACATTAATGCTCCTTGAAAGTAAGGTGGGTGAAAAACATGATCTTACAGCAGCTCTCCTGGCTTTGAGACTAGGCAGCTGCACACCTGTGACTGATTCCAGATGAAAAATTAGCTTTTGCTCCCAATTTTTTCCTGATCCAAGATGAATTAAGGTTTGTTTCTAAGTTTTTGCAGTTTCCTATTTTGTTAGGTTTATACACTGGGTCTTATCTTGACTAGAATTAGTGAAGGCCTGAGTCCTGAATTAAACAGCAGAGGTATGGTTTCTCTGAGAGATACTCATTCTTCCTGGTACCCTTCTCCTAGGAACAGGGCTTAGTGCAGCAGGTAAGCTTGCTGAAATTAATAGGACTAGCTGTAGCTGAAGATACTGCACCTTATAGTATGTAAATATAAAGCTCCAGCTTCTTAAGGACCTGTCTGTGCCAACACATTTTTCTTGGCAATAGATGCATTGTAGAAGCTGCATCTGCAGTTATACCTTATTGCAAGACACCATTGTTTTGATTTTATGAGTGCTTTGAAAAAATCAGCAAAATCCATTAATACTGTGGTTGGTGAATTCATGTGACATAGCCTGACAACGCTGTTATTTATACATAGTGGAAAAATTGATAAATTTAATCCAAGGTAAAACTGCCTGGCTCTCTAAAGGAGAAGACTGCCTCCCTGGAAATCATTGCCTCATGCTAATTGAATAGCATCCAGCAGTTGTGTGGCTGAATCTTGTAGACTGATTTGACTCAAGGGGAATGAGTATCTAAATGAAGTGTATTTGTCATGCTGCTGTCCTACAGGATTAAGAGCACATGGATTCATTTGATCTGCTGCATTCCAACTATATTAAATAAGTCCATTTTTTATTGTCCTTTGCACCTTGTATTTTCCTGGCTAGGGAAGTCCAGCAACTTGCTTTTTGGAAACTGAGCTATGATATGACATATATTTCTGGCCAGTATTTCTAGCTTTGGCAGGGCTTGAAGAATTCTTGGCTGGCTTTTACAGTAGGCTGATAGCTTAGACCAAATATAACAAGAGACAGAGTACTGCATGTAGAATTAAGCTATGTTGCTCATTATTAGATTAGTTTTCTTATCTTGAAATTATTCACTATATTCTGGGTTTTGTGATAGTCATTCTAAAATGTTTTAAGCAATACTCAGATGTTAAATAATTTTAAACAAAACATTTGGAAGATCCTTTTGTCTTTCAGCAAGATAATTGCACTGTGAAATTTATAATTCATTTGGGGAAGTCTAGTTTATTGAACCTCTGTGATGTAGAACTTACTTCTGTTTTATCTGTGGTTTCTCCTCTAAAACCTTCTTTGTAGCCATGTTAGTGGGTGCTACTTATAATCACACAAAGGCACAAGTGGCGTAGTTTCAAGTCTTTGCAAAAGTACCTCATGGGTAGGAGGAAAGGGAAGGAGAAGGCTAATATGCATGCAAATCCATGAATCAACCACAATAGAGACATCTTTGTTCCTGCTCACAGTAGCATTCATACATAAGTAATTAAAAGCTGACAACATAAGAGTGGGAACAGGGGAGAACAACTAACAATGTGCAGCTTTCTGAGGAGGTGAGCTTTGTGATGGTAGCTGAGAAGGGGGAAAGTTTCCCTTGGCCCTGCCACCTCCCTGGTGCTTTGACTTATGCATGTGGCAGGCTGCACAGCCATTTGAGTCAGTTGGTGAATGAGCCATGGGAAAAAGACTTAAAATTGGTTTGTTTTTTTCAAACAGATCAGTGAGTTAGTAGGACTCCTTACAGGGCCAGACAAGTCTGAGTACTGGCAGAAGGAACATGCCAGAAGTGCATGGCTGTGACCCTTTTACTGGCAGTCCTCAGTCACATAGCCATCAATTTACTATGTAACTGCACTCTTAATGAGCGAAAGCCTTACCAAGGTATAGTAAATACCTTTCAATATTGATAAATATTCTCTGAGCATGTATTGTGTTATTAATGTTAGGCAGAGTTTCTGATTGTTCCAGGAGAGAATGTGCTGAATGTTCATGTAGGCAGCTGTGCCTGGCCAAAAGCCACCCTCCCAGCAAGCTCAACTAATATTAATTGAAACTGATTTTAAGCTCCAGGAATTTGGGGCTTAAATAAACTCTGAATTTGAGGATTAGGAGAGGACCACCTAATCCTCTAAGTGTTTGTCTTCCCAGGTAAGCCTTGACAACATCCTGAGTGGTCTCTGACCTGCTGGCCGGTTAGCAAATTGTTTAATGTGCCCTTTCATGAGTGAGCAAACCAGGGAAATAGCTGGGCACTATCTCAGTCTGAAGTTGATACAATCACAGATGTGTTCACTTGGTGCTGTTTGAGTAGCAGGAAAGTCCATAGATGGATTAGGGAAGAGAGACCATGGGCACAGAAGTCCACATGTTGAGGCAAGTGCACCTGTAAGCAGTGCAGGCCAGTCCATTATGTTTGCTGAGGCAAAGGAGCAAGCCCTTATACGTAGTAGCAGAAAGGTTTTAATGGTCCTAAACTTTAATAGGATGGTGCAGTGTTACTACCCAGTATTTATAGCTGCAAGTTTAGGGCGATGCATCACTGCCTGTCTTTCCTTTGGAAGAAATGAGTAGAGGAATCTTAGCTGAAAGGAGCTTATTTCCTTCTACTCATTACACTCAGTTGATCCCTGTTGGCGTAAGTGAGGTTTAAGTATCATAAAATATGCCCCCATCTTGTGGTCCCCTGTCTGCTGTTTTCCCTTTTTTTCTCTGGTGAAGGTTATTTTATCAGTTCTGCCTATGCATAGCACGGGCTTTTTGAGCAGGCCTCCATGCTGTAACTGTGGCTGGTTGATTGCCTGTCTTCCCCTTCAGCTTGCTTTCCCTGCATGAGTTACCCAGCTGTTTTAAACATACATAGCAGTGTTTCAAAGAGTCCTTCCAGCATCAAGTGATTTGTTGTCATCATGATGTTCAAAAGCTGCAAAATGAGTCTTCAGCACATGTGGTCTTATGCTAGAAAAATCATACAGACCATTATTCAGGAGAGCAGCGTTATGGGCATATGCACCATTGACCTAAGGAGGATTTAGGCACCATCATGAGATGAAATGGGCCCTTAAGAGCTTTGCAGATCCAGGAGCAAAATGGGCCTAGGTTAAAGTTTGTGTTGGGAAAACAATTAACAATAAGTTTAAGATCATGATTTTTCAGAGATGTGCTCCATCACATCCCATACCCTAAGTGGTGTGGGAGGCTGTGCTTTTCATGAAGTCAGGGAATGCAAGCAATTCTGCATTTCACTGTTTGGTAGAGGAAAAGGTGATCCTGACACACAGTTCAAGCCTCAGTTTGTTTTAATATTGATTTTGCAATCCTTCAGGTTGAGAAGTTTTGAGTGAGCATTGTCAGATTGGCTGCTAAGTGTCAGGCATGGTATTTTCAGTTGTCTTTGTAAAAGTTACATGATCCATTTGTTGGTGTTCATTGTAGACTCGATAAGCCTGCTTGAAGGCCAGGTATGCTCCTTGCTAGGTCTTGATCTTCTAGTACCTGCTATGTCTCTAGTCTGTTTTTAACAGTTTACAAACATGGGCCAGAGAAAGGCCAAGGAAGGAGTGCATATCATGAGTCTCTGCTATGGGTTGTTCAAAAGTTGAAAGTATTGACAGAGCAAATTACTTAATATTTAACACAGGTCTAGGATCTGCAGAGAGCCCTGATCACTGTGTCTCTTCTGCTTTTCATTTGCTGGAGAGATGAGCAAGTGAGAAATATTAATTACAGCTTACTGATTTTTATTGCAAAATACATTTTGTTTGCTAATGTTTTTAGTAGCAATCAGGGTGGATTCTTGGCCTGTTCCAGCTGCTGTGCTTTTATATGGCTCTCAATCTCATAAAAAAGCGGTGGGGCTTTTGGTGACTTCAATAAAAATTTTTTTGCTGTTAGGATCGTACCATTGATGTGGTATATTGTTTGAATTGAAGTTCTCGTTATCACATAAGATTCAACATGGAGTTGAGTCAGTGTAGGGAAGTAATTGAATGCTAATACTACAACACTGCAGTGAAAAATTAAGTGGTATTTCCGTAATAAATTCTAGTTTTCTCCTTGTTCTAAGTACCATGCCTATGAACATGCATTGGAGTATACTTCAGACTTAGGCAGAAAGCTTTTGGTTTTGGCAGTGCTGATTCTCTTGTTAGTAACATGCCAGTCCATCATTTTCTGAACATTCTAGTGATGGGAGTATCCTATTAAATTTTAGAGGTGCTTATCTTTGCACTTACCTGACTTGAAAAGAAAATAGAGCATGCATTAAAATTTGGCATTTGCAAATGGCTGGAAACTATCTTGTAAACTTGAAAGCTAGCTTTGATTAGAAACAGCCAAATTGAAATTATTTAAGAATGCCTGTTTTGCTTGTTCATGTGAATTTCGTTAATTCTAAGAAGATCTGTTGAACTGTGAGTCATGGAACATGAAGATATTTTACTTTCTGATAATTGTGTTAGCACCAAATATTTTTTTTTTTTTTGTTAAATAATCCAAGGGATGAGGCTGGAAGATAGCACATCCCTATCAGCTTTTTGGCTTCAGAGTGATCTTGAGTACTGTACCAAAAATTTTATGCACACATTTGAGAAGCTCAGCTTATTTCTTCTTCAGCATTTATTTACCTAATTTTTTTGAAGTACAAATGGAGTTTACAGATGTCCCCTGTATATGTGGTAATAAAACAATGATATTTCAGTGTCAAACAATGATTTACAGTAACAAAATTAGCACATTCAGAGAGAGCTTGTAGAATTCTGAGAGATTTGAGCAGGAGCTGCCTCTGGTTTTGGAGTTGGGCTCTCTATCCCCACATCTATAATCTGACCTGCTTTTCAAAATAAACTTGCTTTCATTTTTTAGGGAAACCTCAACAGTAAAATAGTTGGTAGAACCATGTCCTTTTGCTTATGAGTCTCAGATAGGGCTGCTGCAGGCAGAGAAATGCCGTCTCTGAATACAGTAGGTTAACCTCTCTGGTTTGAGATAACCACATTAAAACCAGGAACTTCTCTTGCTCTTAAATATGGCAGTGCATGTAATACACCCTGACTTCAGCAGGGCTTTAAATACTGTGACTGAAATTGGAAATGTGCTCTGTAGGAAAGATGTAGGCGGATAGGAAAGAGCCCAAAGGGGAGTGGCAAGAATAGGAGGTTTAGCAAATGTAAGCTGTAATGGAAGGTGGAAGGAATTGATTTGTTCGGCCTAAAAATACAGAAAGAAATGCAAATCACACAATATATAAAAGGTTGCTTTAAAAAGCATGACAGTCACTTTTTTTTCTGTGAACACTAATTGGTATAAGAAGTCATCAGGCAAAGATTTAAGCTTGGTAGTAGGATAAACATTTGAACTTTTAGGGAAATGTCAAAATGAAAGACAGACTGTTGAGAAAACCTGCAGGATAGGAATTTGTAGAACAGGTAAGACAAATCTGTTGAAGTGGTTTGGATACAAGCCCTCTGGAGATGCACTTAGGTGATACTTTGAAATATCTTCCAGTCATGGTGATTGATACCATGTAGTGCTTTCAGGAGACTAGTCTTGTAGAGTTTCACAATGCTATTTCACAGTCTGATCAAGAAGCCATTGAAATTTTGTGGGTGAGTGAAGGATCCATCCCTGGCCAGCCTGATATTGTACAAGACCTTTTCCATGGCTAGTCTCTCCCAAGAGAGCAGAACTGTGTGCCAGCACTGGCCTGTCTCATGGCTAGGACTGATGCACAGCAGCTGCCTTCCTCAGCTGGTACTGATACTTCCCTCGAGAAAAGATCAGCTGCTTTCTGGAAAAGGAGGGGTAAGCTGATTTTGAGTCTTTTTCATGTCCTCTCTCACCTATAGGGGTGGCTTTGCAGAAGGTGAGATTATTGACACATTGAAATCAGAGTGGACAGTAAAGACCATAACATACATACATACAGTCATTTTGGGACTCAGATACTGGGCATCATAAATATTGGACATGAGTATTTCCAGGCCTGTTACTGGATTTTAAGGTAGTTCTTCACCCACTATTGGCTTGGATACCTTCTCTAACCTGCAGTATCTTGAGCATCAAAGCTATTTTCATACATCCTTGATGGAATATATTTACTTATTGGTGCCTCTTTTTGCTGACACTGAGGAGACATGCTTATTTAATCTGCTCTTTTTTCAAGGAAATTGAAAGAGATGATAAACACTTAAAGCCCATCTTGCATTACTGATTTAAATGGCTTATAAAATTTTTAAACTGTTAATGATGCCTGTCTTTCTGATGTATATGATATCTATTCTCAGTATTACTCTCGGATAAATTTGCTTGGAGAATCCAATCAAAGTACATTCTTACACATCTACATACTGGAAACTCAGTAAGTGAGCAGGCTGCTATATTGTTTATGACATAATAATAATTCTTTCTACTATTCAAAAGTAATAGTCAACCAACCAATAAAAAGATGTTGCAAAATACATAAATCAGATTTAAGGCTTCTCCTACAGCCATAATACTTTTCATATGTGTCATAGTACATAGAATAGTTAAGGTTGGAGAGGATCATATTTACTAATACTCAAACTGTTATGTTCTTTAAAATGTGTAATTGATCCATGCTTGCTGAAATTTGCCATGTAGCAAGAACTGTAACTTCATTCTCTCTGGTCTTATATCTTACATTTGTGCGAATTTGAGAATTAATGCAAATAAAAGAGACTTTAAGAGGAGCAAAATGCAGACATTGAAAATACGTTCCAGCAATGGCATTTACATAATTGCAGTCTACCAAAATTCTAAAAATTTGAACCTTGGACAGTGCTGAGAGAATGAGAGCTCATTGTAGGGATTTCTTGCTGGTTAGAACAGGCAATAATACATTTTTTTCCATTTGTCAGCCACACAATTGTGCACGTGAGAAATATAGTTAGCCAGCAGTGTCCATCTATACCGCGCATGATGCATGATGTTCCTCATATTCATAGGTGTTCCCATGATACCAGCCTGTGGGAACTGGAAACACATTGTGGGAATAATGGGTGTGAGAGTGCTTGCATGTTAGTGGGACAGATGAAGATGGTTGTACTTATGCACTTGTTTTATGCCTGAGCCTTATCCCTGTAGGCTTATAGTGCCCAAAACCTTCCTGATGCAAATATATTTATATTTGTATTAGTATTGATAAGTACAACTACTCTCAATTCTCTGTCATCTCACTTTTCAGGTTTACTTTGATCAAAATTTCTTGCTACCATTTTATTCTGTTTACATTTGGCTTAACAGTGTCTTTTAATTTCCACTGTTTCTTCTAATTAGTTCCAGTTTTCCTCTTCTTTTAATTGTAAACAGTAAACCTAGACTTTTTCTCTCTTTGCTTTCCCTTGTTCCATCCTTCGTAAACTTCAGGTTTGAACAAGAAGGGGAAAGTATCTTTCATTTATCCTGCAAAATTCTCAATTAATACTGGGTTAAAAGGGCACTCCTATTGTCCTAACATCTAGGAGGATCTTGCTGCTCTTCAAGGGACTGCTTGCATGTAATAAACATAGTCAAAATTTCCATTTGAAGACAAAAGCCAGGGACCAGTATAACTGCGGACTCTACAAGTCTTGCTGCATAATACACCATGTTACTCTCACGATTGTCTATACCATTTGTTCCTGGCTATAAATGTTTTGGAGACTTCACGCAATACTGTTGCTTCATGCTTGATGCCATGTTCTTTACACTTGGTGGAAACAGCCTTCAGGAGACATGCATGAAAAATTAAGAGCATGAGTAGTAATATGTACATTTACTATAAATAACTATTTTTGTAAAAGCTTGTTGAGCAAGAGAGAATAATTTATGACACAGGCTTAATAAGCAGAAACTTAATTTTTGAGCTAGGTTTTGTTATCCAGCGTGGCTGTACAATCCAGAAGAGTGACATACCTCCAAAAAAGCAAGGCTGTGCTTTTTGTTGCCAAGTGCCATTTCCTCGAAAGTCTTGCCAAGTTATCAGTGAAGCAGTTTTTAAGTTTTATCCATCTATTTTTTATTTGCGAGATAAAACTTTCAACCGTTCTGATGTATCAAAGCCATTAAAGATATGGTATATTAATGAGAGTTGTAGAGCAGGTCTCCTTTCTGCCCATAGCATTTTGTCTGCAGTATTCCTGGGTATCTTTTGATGTAAGATTCTTCATGCTCTAAATCAATCCCTTGTCTTGTTAATTTCTGGTGTATATAACTGAGAGGGACAGTTTTCAGCCTCTTGCAAAGTTGTTCGTAGAGGGGATACTCTTCAACTTCACTTTTACAAGTTGCTTCCCAATGGAAATCTTGCAGATGTGTTCCTTCCTTTGCTTCCTGTGTGTGTTTCCATAGAGAGTTTTATTGTGTGGATAAGACTCCTGCTGAAGGGGCAAAATAATTTCCCACTTTAAATGAAACTTCATGCAGTAATATAGGTACAGGTATTTTGTCTTTGTTTATGTCTGTGATGTTCATTTTCTTATCCTGGCTGACCTTTCAGAGTACCACAGAGGCTGAAGGAACCAGAAAACCCAGATGTTTAGAGCAGTGTAATAGAGTCATTTTTCTAATGATCACAATTCGCATTTTCTGTAGGGAACACTTTGAACTTTAGCAGTCGATCTGCAGGAAAAAACTTTGAGATAGAAGTATACTTTTTTTTCTTTTTTTTTTTTTTTCCTGGACCCTGGTGTGTCAATCTGTATAAAAAGGAGAGGATTCAAATGTGTGGGATGATAAAACTGCAGAGCTGTGGAATTGACTAGGATGGCAATGTACAGGTAAGCATATCCCTGGTCATACTTATGTATCATTTATGCTCCTTATTCGTAATTTCATTTGTTCACTTGCCTTAATTTCCTGTCTTGATGCCAGCTGCTTCAGTTCATCTACAGGCTTCCTGGTACTTGGTTACTTGACAGAATTAATTGGAATTACCATAATCGATTATTCTAGGCTTTCTAGTTTTTCCAGTATCGTCTGGGAGGGAGAAGGAGTTGAAAAGCTGATGGGGACATTTATAAAGTTGTAGTTATTAGATTTAGTAAATATTAATGCCCTTTGAAAAGCATCTAGGGCTGGGTGTTTCCCATTTTTTTAACCTGCTCTTTAATGATGTTTTCTGTCAAAGCTCAAAGACCAGCAACTTTGGCTAAGGGTGAACTATATTTAGATACTGCAGGGGAAGTCCTGCCACTCGCTCCAGAGGGAGCCTTTTCTTTCCCCTTCCCCCTTTTTTTTTCCTTCCCCTTGTCGGGGTTTAAGCTGTAAATCAGCCACACAGTTTGTTAACCCACCTCCCCCTCCTAAAAGAGCTGCCGCGGTTTAAGCTGT